>RJWT010003706.1:0-35613 GCA_004365215.1 Cuniculus paca | reverse complement strand
GTGTTGCTTTCACTAATGTAGATCTGTCTGAGGCTGATTTCACAAGGAGTCCAAATTAGAGTAAAAGACAAACCTACTAGCTACATAACAGCTTGTTTCAAAAATATTTCCTTGCTTTTTTTGCTTAAGTGATGTTTACTAAAATGTTAATTGCACTTAACAATAAATGCAAGAGGTATGTGTTTTATTCAGTAGAAGAGTAGGTCTATGTATGTTTTCATGGCCATTTGTTTTTCCTCCCACCTCTGAGGTCACTGTGTATTGTGTAGCAGAGGCGCACGGGATAATTAGGGATACCAGATGGAATTAGTTTACTGAACTTCCACTTGGTGATAATGAAGAGATTGTAAAACGGATCTAAAAGGCTAAGTATTGCAAAACATGTATGGAAATAATGCTAAGGCAGTGAAAAAACCTAAGTTGAACTGGATTTTTGGACTAAGTGACGGGAGTTTTAGCAGGAATAGATTTTCTTTTTTTGAGACAGGGTCTCGCTCTGTAATTCAGGCTGGCCTTGAACTCGCAGTGATCTTCCTGCCTCAGCCTCCCAAGTGCTGTAATTTACAGGTGTGTGCCACCCATACCTCATGAGGAATAGATCTTTTACAGCCAAGATATCTTTCAGTCCTGGGTAGACTATTCTTCAAGTCCTTTCTAATAACTTCTGAAAACTCATAGTTTTGTGCTATTGCTTTTTTTTTTTTTTTGAAGTATTGAAGATTGAACCCACCTGTTGGTCTTTTTGATAAGTCTTCCTGTAGTTTGGCTGTGGATACTATAATACTGCTAGAGGAAATTATCCCCTACATACTTTTTTTTTTTTTTTTTTGGCAGTCCGGGCACTATCCATTTTCTTGCAACAAGTAGACTTCTAAAAAAAAGAGTTCTATAATCAGATGTTTGAAATGCTGAATTTAAGGCGTTTTTTTCTTTCTCCCTCTTTCTTCCCTCTCACACTCCTTTGCTTTGTTTTCTGAAATGATAGATTTTTCTTACAGAAATGTGAAAAAGTCATACTAAAAGTGTGACTTTTAGAAGGATTAATATATTATGTATTCTACATTCAATGATTCATTCATACCAGGACTTAAAGTAGAATTTTGGACTTGGATATGAACTTGAATGATATTTACTATGTTTATGTTTTAGGATTTGGTTGAATTCCTACTATGTTTTATGAAGTTATAAGTTCTGTTATTAGTGTTATCTTGGTCTGTTGTCCCATCCACCTTCTCCTTCCCACAGTGTGATACTGATACTTGAATCCAGGGCCATCACACTGAGCTATATCCCCAGCCCCATATGCTCCTTATTTTTTGAGACAGTGTCTTGCTAGGTTTCCCAGGCTGGGCTCAAATTTGCAATCCTTCTGCATCAGCCTCCCAGAGTCCTGGGATTACAGGTGTGTGCCACCATGCCTGGCTACTCTTTTTTTTTTTTTAAATAACAATTAAATATGTGAAAAAAATGATGCTAGGATCAGCATTTTATTACTTCTCATACATATTTTGATACATAGACACATTAGGGAGAAAATATGAGGTCTTCTACAAAGATTTACCATTTTCTCATGCAGAATAACATATCTAGCAGTAACACCAGAAAGAGCTTACTTAGTATTGTATTATGTTGAAGCCATCTGGATTGGTTTAACAATAAACTAGGAAATACAGGACAGTAGTTTTTTGAAGTACAACATACTGTTTAATATTTTGTTATGAATTAAAACAATGGAGCAAGCTCATGGGAAGAGAAATAAAATTAGATTATGTAGGTTGACATTTAATGTCTTTAAAAATTATAAAGAGTTATTTAGAAATAGTTCAGTCTTTCCCTGCTGCAGATACCTATTCGTAATGATCCTGTTTTATATTGCTAGAAAGCAGATTTTATTTGTGAAAATTGAGTGTCGATGGTGCTTCAGTTTATTTTATTTAACAAAAGTATATATAGATAATTATTATGGTAATTAAAATAAATGAAAAATATTGGTGTTTTGTTAGTCTGAAAATTTAAAAAATTGTATTTTAATTGAATTTTCATTTATTTTAAGGAAATTTGCCAGACCCTGGCAAGGCTCAGGATTTCATGAAGAAATTCACACAAGTGTTAGAAGACGATGAGAAAATAAGGAAGCAGTTAGAAGTGCTTGTTAGTCCAACATGCTCCTGCAAGCAGGCTGAAGGTTGTGTGGTAAGGAAATTAAAAGAGTTAAGGTCTGAAAAAGACCTCAAACAATTATTTGACTCTCTCTTTCATAAAAGCAGTTTGTATTCATTATATAAAATTTTAAAGTCACATCGATAATAATACATATGAGGTAGAATCTGTAGTGACATTTGCTGTTAATGTTACTGTTGATGTAATAAGGTGTATATCCTTCCAAAATAAATAGATATTGTACATACAGTTTTGTACATTTTGGGTAATCTTCATCTAATTGTCTTTTATAGTATTTTTAACAACTACATAGCATATCATTCAGTATGTGTGCTATAGTTTACTGTATAGTCCACTGATACACACTTAGATTTTTCTCTCACTTTTAGATTAATGTGGAGAGCTGTATAATGTCTTTATAACTTTTTACATAGTCTTGTTTTGTTTTATTTTGTGTGTTTTGTTTTGAGATAGGGTGTCACTTTGTAGTTGAGGCCAGCTTTGAACTTTCAGCAATCCTCCTGCCTCCTGAGTGCTGGGATTACAGGCATGCACCACCACACCTGGGCATACTCTTGATTCTTTATCATAAATTTGTAGAAGTACAGTTGCATGAGTTAAAGGTCTTTCCTTTTTCTTGGTAATACTTGGGATTGGATTTAGGGCCTTAGCGCTGAGCTACATCTCTGGCTCAAGCCGTGCCTGCTCCTTTTCTTTTAGACAGGGTTTGGCTTAGTTGTTCCCAGTTGGGGCAGTCTCCCAGAGTACTGGAATTACATGTGTGAGCCATGGTGCCTGGTTTGAGGTACATTTAAAAACTTTTAATATGTATTGAACAATTGTTCTCCAGTACACAGTTAGTTTCATACTAATGAAACTAAGGACTTTTTCCTCATTCATAATATTGGCCAGTATCATTGCTAGAAACAAACGAACCCAAATAAAAACAAACCAAAAGCTTCTATTTTGATAGAAATTACATTTGTTGGTTGCTAGTGGTCTGACTTCCTTTCACCGTGAGTTAATAACCATTCTTTTTTTTTTGTTTTTGGTAAGTTTTTTGTTTATAATCTTTACAGAATAGTGTTTATCTTACTGACTTGTCAGTTTGTGATATGGCATTGCCTGTTAAGTTACAAATACTTTATTATCAATTGTAGTTTGTTTTTTCATTTTGTTTAGGATGTTCTTAATGTAGTTTAACTTCTATTTTTATCTAGTTGAGCCTATAGCTATATGCTTCATGGTTTTTATGTTTGATGTCCTGATTATGAAATACCAGTTTATTGCAAATCAGTGAAACGGTTTACTAATTTTAGTGTTTATTAATCTGTAACCTTTGTATCTTTTGAAGTATTTTTAGAAAAAGATGATTCTTGACTCCACTCTAGGTTTACTAAATGAGACTTTTTAGAGTGAGGTGCAGGAATATATAATTTTAATAGATTCTTCTGATAATTTTGTTTCTTGAAGTTTATCCACTTACCCTTTGTTTTAGATGGGGGAACTAACTCGTTTCAAATGTCTGTCCACTTTTTTTTTTTTTGGTCTTTTGAGACAGGGTCTCTCTGTGCAGTTCAGACAGGTCTTGAGCTCACTTTGTAGCCTAGGCTGGTCTCGAACTTGCAGTGATTCTCCTGCCTCAGCCTTCTGAGTGTTAGGATTACAAGCATGCACCACCATGTCTGACTTGTCCAGTTATTTCATGTAACACTGCAAAATCTACCTTTTTCCTGTTTACTTGAAATGTTGCCTTTTTCATGTGCTCAATTTTTAATACAGTTTTAAAAATTTGACTGGTTTAGTTTGTATTTCTTTTAGCACCATTATTACATAGTTTTAATTATTTGTAGGTTCTTAACATTTTAATGTAATGATTTGTTCAAGCATATTTTTGTAACATTTTAAAAATCTGCATTACAGCGTGAAATAACTAAGAAGTTAGGAAACCCTAAACAGCCTACGAATCCTTTTTTGGAAATGATCAAGTTTCTCTTGGAGAGGATAGCGCCTGTGCACATAGATACTGAATCTATCAGGTATTTGTATATAATGATACTCAGGTTTTCATTACTGTCCACTCATTCATCTATGGAGATCAGTCACTGTAGAGTATCTGTTATGCGCAAAGCACCCAAACTGCTCATCTGTGTATATTGATGTATACTCATGTACATGTGTCTATATTTATATATGCACATGCATCCATCTGTGCATATCTTAATGTAGTTACTTTTTCTTGATGTTTAAGTGCTTGTTCATAGTGTGAGAAATTGTGAATCAAAGCCTAGCTTTTACATGGTAACACTAGGAACTCCTCTTTTTTGTTAGCTAGTGACCAGCAAGGACCCTCATTTTGTCCCATATTCTATCCAGGCTACCCACTCTTAGGGTGGATAGCACTCAGATCCAGGGTGCGGTAGTATTAATCTTAGCATCCTACCATGAATCAGTCCCAGCATCACATCCTTGATCCCAGCATTACATACTGTAAATCCATTCACCTCCAAAAAACTTCACCTATGACCACGTGAAGTTTTAGGGGGACATCTAGATACAAACTATAACTTCATCTCTTTAAATTATAGTGGAGAGAAATACATGAATTGATCCTTGAAAAGTAGATTGAATGGGATTATGGAATGCCATTAAGACTGAGCATTAGCGCTTTCATTTTATTCTTCTATCTGTTGAGAACCAGAAATGGTTGAGATGATGGATACGAAGAGGAAAGTATAAGAGAGACTGCTAAGATGTTATTATGACTATCTACACATGGTAGTAGGAGAAAAGGAAACAACATAGCTGTGGGAGGTTTTAAAACAATTTAAGATCTTGCCATCCTACTGCTTATAGGGGATAAAGACAGAGTTAGAAGTGCAAGAGTTCAAATCCAAATAACGAAGAGCATGTGGATAACTGTTTTTGAAGGAATGAGAAAGTTTATCTTTCTTATTTGGACATGGCAAACAGTTTTCCTTAAAATCAAAGAATTTTGCGTTCAATGTTAATCTGAGAATGGTTAGGAATGCTGAGATTATATTAAAAAAAAACAAGATCATAGACAAAATTATGGATTTTTTTTTTTTTAGAAGAGTGTTCTCCCTGTGTAGTCCAGTCTGGCCTTGAATTTGCTTATGTATCTCAGGTTGACCTTGAAATCTTGGTGGTTCTCTTGCCTCAGCAACCTTAGTGCTGGGATTACAGGCATACATTACCATGCCTGGCCTTGGACCTTTTTTGTTATTGTAAGAAAGTAGTTATAGAAATATAAGAAGACCCAGATTATGGCAATATATTAAAATTTATGATGGTTGAAAGTTTTCAGAAGTAATGTATACTGTTGGACAGATAGAGGGTTAAGAACAGCCCTTTGTCTTTAGAAATCAGGAGATCATAGTGAGCTGTAGAAGGTATGTTAGTCATTAGTGCTTAAAACATATCTGGAGGATTCTAAAAGTTTTTCAAGTTGTTAAGTTATTACTTACCCTTATGAGATAGGACCTATCATTTCCATTTTACAGATAAGGAACAGAAAGTTAGAAAGATGTTAAGTGAGACTCAGGAAGTGGTTACAGAGCCACTTTATATACTTTTTAATAGCTTCCAGAAAGATTTTAATTTCAGTCCCTTTTAGCTGTCAGCCAATGTCCATTTCACCTGACTCTTCACCTGACAGTATCTGACAGTACCTTTTTGCCTTTTCAGTGTCTGCATTTTATAGATGAAAATGACTGATGGTACTATTTTTTAAAATTACAAAGAAGCGGAACTTTATCCCAAAGTACTTCTTGGCTAATTGCATCTTGTTGAGGAATGCCTGTTATTTTCCCATGAGGGCCTCAGAGAAGTGATCTTTTCTTAATTGGTAACAAGAATACTTTATAATTTAGGGCTACCAAGGCAAGCCAATTTGTCTTTTAAATTTATGCTAAATTGTTAATATATATTAAAATATATTAAATTCTATAATTCTGGTCGTTATTTCCTTTCCAATTTTAGTTTTTGACATCTTCTTAGGTTTTTTAACATTTAAATCTGTAATTAGTCTTGAATTTTAATATAAGGTAGATATAGAGATCCAGCCTTTTTTTTCAAGGTGCATAATAGCTAGTTACATCAACTTCATTTGTTAAAAAAGTAATTCGTTTCTGTTTGAATTGAGTTAAATTGAGATGTTTCTCTTTTTTGAGATGGGGTTTCACTATGTGGTTCATTCTGTAGCCCAGACTGGCCTCAAACTTGCAACAGTCTTCCTACTTTGCCCTTCTGAATACCGAAATTACTGGTGTGCATCAGCATACCTGGCCAGATATATCTTTATTAAAGCATGTATTTTTATATAATTTGGGCATTTATTGTAGTTTCTTTTAGGTTCTTTTGTGTTTCTAAGGTTTTCTGATACATTTTATCTAATAGAGGATGTTCATTTGTCCTCCTCCTAAAATTTATTGGTTGTTTCCAAACATTAATTCTTCCAGATGAGCCGTAGAGTGCATTTATTGCATCTTGTCTCACACCATGTGACATGTAGGTTCTGTGCAGTATAAATTTTATTCCTAGTAATTTGTATGTGTGAACTTGTCATTATCAGTAAATTTTCTCCCTTTGTGCATTGTAAGAGACTATTGACTTTTGAGCTTTATATTGGTGTCATCTCTCTAAATTCTTAGGATGTTTTTGATAGTTGAAAGGAAGTTTTTAGTATTTCAGGTTGTATTTTTCCTAGAATGGCTTTTTTTTTAAAAATGGTACATCTTGTTCTTTAGTTAATTGCTAAATTGTATTTCTTTAGAAACTGCAATTGACTTTCCCAGTTACCCATCTAGGAACTTCAGTTTTTGTCATAGCCTTTTTTATAGTCCTTGTTGTTCTCTGATGACTTGTTTTGTTTTGTTTAATGTGTTCACTTATGGCCTTGTTTCACTAGACTAAACGCTTCATACACTTAGCCATGGAAGAAAATAAAAAGTTTTATCTTTGGATATGTAATTTTTTTTATACCTGTGGTACATTTATTTAGATGACAAATCTTAGTGCTGCTGAAAATAGGGGAATAAAATTTAGGATAAAGATTTTATTTTTTGTAGGTCAGGCTATGTGAATGGTTTAATTAGGGCAAATGAAAGAAGAAGAGAAAACAACCTCAGAATTACATTCTTGGAGGAAGATAAAATTGTAGTGTCCCTTGTGAAGGAGTCAGATAAACATGACTCCTAACTTGACATTGAGTTTGGGTACAGGTGGGCTTTGTGGCACGTGCCTATAATCCCAGCTACTCAGAAGGCTGAAGCACAAGGATTGCAAACTTAAGGCCTGGCTGGGCATCATAATGAGACCCTTCCTCAAAAATGAAAAAAGAAACGGTCTGGGAATGAGTGTTATTGGTAGAGCACTTGCCTAATGTGTTTGAATCCTTGAGTTGAATCCCTAGGACTATAAAACCAAACCAAACCAAACCACACACCACACCACAGAGCAAGAAGGACAAAAGTTGAATATATGTTATTTTTGTAGAAGTATTTTAAGTAACACTGAATATAAGTAATTTGTTTTATTTTGATAAGACTTTGTTACTTTTTTTGTAAAAGCAAAATCCATGAGTTTTAATATTTTAAGTAATTGTCAGTACATTTCAGCTATTATAAAGAAGTATAGGCTTTTATTTTCAGACAAGTTGAAAAATTGAGTTTACTTTTTCATCTTTTGCTGTTCTTTTTCTGACGTTTTTGTACTTTTAGTACTAGTAGGCTTGGGATTTCTGACTCCTCAACAGGCTGTGTGTGATTTATGCTAATATGTGATAAATAGTTCTAACGTGCTTAATGTTGTCTTTTTTCCTTTATTTCAGTACATTTTCTCTATTAATTGCACTAATGATGAATGTTAGGTAATTAAAATATCAGTCACTCATTCATGTGTTTGGGGTTAGGTCTTCTGTGGAAAAGATAGTAGGATATAGATAGCATTAATAAAAAGTTAAATAACATTTTTTACTACATTTGAATGGATAATAAAAAGAAAGTTAAATAACATTTTTTACTACAGTTGAATGAAATGAGACTCAAAGTATTTTACTGTTATTTAATTTTTGGGAAAGAGCTAAACTAAATTTATATGTGGGATGTGTGTATATTTATGAGTTTTTCTGTGATACTGCTAATAAATTGACTGTCAAAAATGACAGTTTTACTTGTTATACTTTAGTGCTCTTATTAAGCAAGTGAACAAATCAATAGATGGAACAGCAGATGATGAAGATGAGGGTGTTCCAACTGATCAAGCTATCAGAGCAGGTCTCGAACTGCTTAAGGTAAATATCTATTTAATTAGATAACTGTTAAAAATACAAGTTTATGTTATTTACTCCTAAAGTTTACTTCTTAAATTTACATAACGAAAGGTGATATTTTTCATTTATTGTATGTAATTTACAAATTACAGGGACTGAGATGCTGGCTTGCCTAGCAGGGGCAAGGTTATAGGTTTGATCCCTGCAACCTCAAAATAAATAAATAAAAAGAAATTGCATATTGATTTCAACTTGTGTGCTGAGTATCTTCAGGTTTACATTCAGTTATTTCACTTAGTATCAATTACATTAAAACAGAAGCATGATTTGTATTAGTGAGCCAAGCTTTAATATCAGTTTCTTTTATATGAGAAATCCAAACTACAAAGAACAAAATCAAAGATAAATAATAGGAAGTGGGAGACATCTTTCTTAAATGAGAAAGAGATCAAGAGAAGAGAGAGTGAAAGGTGATGAAAAAAGAAATTATGATGTGTTTTATATATATTTACCAACTCCACACAAGGGAAGTAAACATTATGTACTGCAAATATGTGCTTTAAAAAAGAGAAAGATACTAGCAAACAATGAAAATGTTAACCCTAATATAGAATAAACAAAAGTCTTCTTGAAGTTCTATTTTAATTTTTATTTTGTTAGATAAGATACACCAGTGCCTCTTATTGATTATGAAAGTACAATCAGTTCACTGTTCACAACTTAAATATGTAAAGTTATAAAGAAAAATAAGCCTTTCATAAATATTAGGTTTTTGTTTTCTTCTAATCTTTAAAAATTACAGTTTAAATACAGTTTTGTGCATCATCTATTATTAAAGTATAAGCCTTTTTTGTTTTGTTTTTGATGTGGTACTAAGGATTGAACCTAGGGCATTCACACTGAGCTATATTCCTTGCCTGTTTTTATTTTTTATTTTCAGACAAGTTCTAAATTGCCCAGGCTGGACTCAGACTTGAGATGTTCCTGTCTTAGCCTCTCAGAGTTGTGGGATTGTATGCTAGTGCCACTGCTGCCCGGCTAGCATAAGCATTTTTTTCCTCCATTGGGTCTTTTGTTTTGTTTCTTACTCAGACCGGGTCTCACCATGTAGTCAGCCTGGCTGTGAATTGGTGATAATCTTCTTCAGTGCTGGAAGCACAGGCATACACCACCACACCCAACTTCCTGGGTTTTTTTTTTTTTCTTTTTTTTTTTGGTACCAGGGATTGAACTCACAACCTCACAGTTACCAGGCCAGTGCTTGAGCTGCTGAGCTAAATCCCTGGCCCTTCCCAGTGATTTTTATTTAACACAGTGTTTTTAAAAAGTGTTTTTGAACGGTTCAGATTTTTGGTTGTTATTTGATAGCTAAAATAATTTACTAGTACATTACTAGTACATTACTCTGCTTCTTCATCTATAATGGAGAAAATTTGTATGTAACAAAGAACTTAATTAAATCATGCCTCTTAATTTCTTAGCACAGTGCCTGGTTTATAGTAAAAATAACAGGTATTATTTTTTGAATCAGTTACTAGTCCATTTTTGTAGTATTGTATTGTTACTGTTTTCTTACTGTGGGATATTTGGACTTCTAAAATTTTATTCATATAAACAGTACTAAGATGAATATTTCTATGTATGATCTCTTGGTAATGTTATTTTTTTAAAAGTGGGAAAGTATTGTGATGACTTTAACATTCTTGGAGATACCTATGTATCTATATATCTATATGTATATCCTCCCACACATCCTTTTATGGAGAAATTGGGCCCATGTGTAAATCCATCAATAATGGATTAAGATACGCATTTCCTTCACCTTTTTTTTTTTTTTTTTTTTTTGGTCCTGGGAATTGAGCTCATGACCTTGTGCTTGCCAGGCAGGTGCTGTGCTGCTGAGCTATATCCCTGCCCTTTCTCCACTTTTACAAGCATGGAATATTGTGAATTTTTAAATGTTTGCTAATTTGGGAAAAATTGATACTTATTTCGTATAATTATAACCAGTGAAGTCCACTTTTCGTATGTTAATTTTGTGTTTTCCATGTGGTGTATTCATTGTATTTAGCCTTTGTTCATACATCTACTGATGTCTCAATCTTTTGCATTTTTTAAAAAAATAACTGATTTAATGAGCCTTTTATTTTGCTTTTTCATGAAAATATTTGGTAAATAAAAATATATTCTATTACATGTAAGTTATAAAGTATTTTGTAATAAAATGAATACCAGTTAAAAGGAAAAAAAGTAGACTGTTAAATCATTGTGTTAAAGCTACTGAATACCCTGAGTGATTTTATCCCTAATGTAGATAGTATTGTTGTAAATTTTTAATTTATTAATCCTCTTACTGTTTGTTATAGTTTTGTTATGTTTTGTGTATCGTAAGTAATATGTTGTTTGATGATTTATAATTCATAAATATGATACTATACTGTAGTCTATTTTTCTGCTCTTTTTTAGCATTCCACATTCAAATCCTGTTATGCTTGAAAAAAATTCTGTCATATTCAGAGGGTTTTTACTGTTTTTGATTTAAAAATTTTAAACCCCAGCTATCTGAATTTTATTTTGATAGTGTTTATGGAGGGGGTTGTTTAACTTGATATTTTTTTTTAAATAGCTAAGCAGTTGTTTCAGGATTATTCGTTTATTTTCATATCCCCCCCCAGCCCCCACCCTAGGGTGGGGGAGCGTTGAACTCACGACCTTGCACTTGCCAGGCAGGTGCTTATGCCACTGAGCTAAATCCCCGGCCCTTATTCATTTATTTTCTGTTTCCTTTTTTTATGATTTATTACTATCTATATAGTTTGGATTTTTATATGTACATCATATGCTAGAATCTATTTGTTGGTTTACTTATTCTGCTTTATGATTCTTCCAATATTATCCCACTGTTGATTTGGTTATTGTAACTTTATAGTATCTTTTACAGTGTGGGGTTTAACCCTTTTTGTAGTTTACTTATTTTCAAAAATATATTCTAAGCTGAACTTTTCTAATGACTTTTACTTAGAAGAATAGAGACATATTATAAAATTCTGTTTTCATGTCCCTTTTCCTCCTACCCCCCAAACTTAAATAATAATCAAATCCAGTTATTTTGACTAGAATTATATAATGTGAGCGTTAACTTTGGAAGAAATTATTTCTTTATATCATGAAGTTTTACACAGAAACATTTCTTTCATATAATGTAAATTTTAAATTTTATATACTGCTCACAGTTTTTTGTTAATTTTAAAATTGATTTACAATGTTTCTAATACATAACATTTTAGATTTATATTATAAGGATGAAAAAATTTTTTAAGTAAATTTTATGACTTAATTTGTAGGTACTTTCATTTACACATCCTATCTCATTTCATTCTGCCGAAACATTTGAATCACTTCTGGCTTGTCTGAAAATGGATGATGAAAAAGTAGCAGAAGCTGCACTACAAATTTTCAAGAACACAGGAAGCAAAATTGAAGAGGATTTCCCACACATCAGATCGTGAGTTGAGCTCACTCTGATAAATGTTTTGGACACATACTGTTTCTTGAATGTTGTAATATTGGAATCTTTGAAGTTTTGGTGAAAAACTGTCTGGGTTACCTTAATTCTCTACTATTAAATGTAGATTCTCTTTTCCTGGTAGAAGCACTAATTAATATTTTAAAAGAATTGTGATAGTGGAAGATAAACAGGTCATAGTTTTCTGAATTACTATTTTGCTTAGAGATTTTCATGGAGACAGTTGTACAGTGAAACAGACCCTAGTCTATAGTGGCACAGGATAAACAATTGACATGTATTTAAGAGACAGTGAGAAGTTTGAAAGGAACTCAGTGGACTATTTTCAGTACTCTTATTTACTTGCTTGTGTTGTTAAGGGTACTAAACAAAAGTTTTTAGAAGCAGTGGTTTACTTGACAAAAGGAAGTAGGAGACCATGGGATACTCATTTTAACAGGAATACTGTCTTTTCTCTACTCTCATATTTCCAGTAAGTGGAAGTGAAAGTGCTGTTCAGGGCTAACAGTGATTGATGATTGTTTCGGTGTCTTATGATTTCAACAGGATAACTCATCATTTGTTACATTTTACTACTTGTTTCTCTATATGCTTCTTCCTTTCCTGTGTTTGCAGAGAAGAACTGATGGGTGGTCCTGATAACTACCATAGTGATAAGACACTGGTCTTACCTTTATTTCATCACTTCTAGCTTAAACATTTAGTCTCATTAGTTTTATTTGGCTTAGTGTGCTTCTTCATGCAGAATAGCCTGTGGCTCCTTTTCCTCTGAAAAAGAGGGTGGGTAAAACTAGCTGTTCAAGTTAGGTAAAATTTTTGTTACTCCTTTCTTTATATGTGAACTAATTCTAAAAACTGCTGGTAAATAGAACAGAGGTGCTATTTAAATGGTATGTGAAACATATCAGAGTTTTGTAACAGTTACGAATCTTGGAAGAGTAGAAAATTTTATAGTGTGGAACAGATATGTTAAAGTGCCTTCAGAACATAACTTTACCCATGAAATAGCTCCTAGTCAGATTAGATAATAGTTTGGCTATGCACACACACACACAGTGTACATAACTGCATACCATGTACTGCATACTCATGTAATACTGTATGTCCTTGGAGCATCACATCGTTCTAGGTCAAAATCATATCCATTGTGTTATTTATTTGGAGCTTTTAAAAAAACATTTATTAGTACATGTGGTTTACAGTCATCTTGGAGAGTGGGAATGTGTACCTGATACAATTTCTCTCTTTTTTTTTTTTTTTTTTTTGCAGCACCGGGGATTGAACTCACGACCTTGTGCTTGCTGGGCAGGCACTTAGACAGCTGAGCTAGATCCCCAGCCCTGTTTTTGAGACCAGGGTCTCACTATGCAGTTCAGGCTGGCCTTGAGCTCACTTTGTAGCCCAGGCTGGTCTCGAACTCACAACGATCCTCCTGTCTCAGCCTCCCAAGTGCTGGGATTACAGGCGTAAACCACCACGCCCAGCTTGTTTCTTTTTTTTAATCTCCTTCCCCTTCCCCTCCATTCCCTTTTCCTGATTTTCATTCTTGTTGATGTTATTAATCTTAGCGCATATTTATGGTATATAATGTTTACATTCATTGAGGTTATTAGGTTCCTGTACATGGCATATCTTTGTTTTACTTCTCCTTCCCCTCCCCCCAACCCTTGCTGTTAGTCTTTTAGACTACTTCCCATTTGCAAGGTATCCATCCCCATTAATCTCTTTGTTTGTACTTTGCCTTACTCAAATGAGAGATACTATATGGTATTTAATCTTGTGTATCTGATTTATTTCACTTAACATGGTATTTTCAAGGTGCGTCTATTTTCCTACAGATGTCTCCAATCTGTTTAGAGCTGAGTAGTATTCCATTATGTAGATAGATACCACATTTTCTTTATGTAGTTGCCTGTTGATGGTTATACAGGCTGCTTCCAGGATTTAGCTATTGTTAATTGTGTTGCTATAAACATTGGTATGTATGTATTGCTGTGGTGGTACAACCATTATAGAAATCAGTATGGAGACTTCTTCAAAGAACTAAAATTAGAAATTCCATATGACCCAGCTATCCTTCTTCTAGATATCTTCCCTAAAGAATTTAAGACATCATACTACAGTGATACATGCATGCCAGTGTTTATAGCAGCACAATTCCTAATAGCTTAATTGGTGCTTTGAATGAGGTTTTTTTTTTTTTTTTTTTGGTACCAGGAGTCAAACTCACGACCTTGCTTTTGCTAGGCAGGCACTGTGCCACTGAGCTATATCCCTGGCACTTGAATTTTATTTGACTCATTCATTAGTTTATATTTTCAGTCTAGACTGTCTTTCCTAGTACCCTTTATTTTAAAGAAACATTGATGTATTTGTAGGAGTATGAGGACAAGGTTGAAAGGTTGACATTTTAAAACATTTAAAATCCTGTTGCTTTAATGTGGAATTGAAGTACTTAAAATTATTTAAGGGGAATATATTTCAGATGTCTCTCAGGAGAATTAACAGATACTGAATACTTGCTGTCGCAGTGAATACTGTGCTTTGCATACCCTGTTCTTGAACTAACTCATCATATAGTCTTCCACAAAATAAAATTTGTATGTACATTTTATGTTTTAAATTACTAAATTGGGTGAATTGCTTTTGAGGGAAAATGATAGAGCGTGTGGCTGTTTATTCGTGTATCTTCCTGAGATTTACCAAAATAATTAAAAAAAAACTAAAAAATATGTCTACAGTTAATCTTAATTAACAACTTGTGTGGGTTAGGGGACTCATGAAGAGTTGATTGGATTGTGGACATGCTATACTAATCAGTGGATTAATCCAGTGAAGTTTGTAACTGAGAGTGCTTTTAAGAGATCGGGCCCTGTTGGATAGGGCTGTGCCTTTGGAGGCTATGGCCCTCACTCGTGCTTAGCCGCTGTGTTCTGCTTCCCAGCCATTGTGAAGGGAGCAGGTTTGCTTCACTGTACCTTTCTACCCTGATATTTCTGCTTTGGAGCCAGTCAGTGATACCCTGAAACCTCTGAAAGTGTAAGCTAAACAAATTTCTCCTCCTCTAAGTTGTGGGTGTCTGGTATTTTGTCCCACTAATGAGAAAGTTGAACAATACTTTTATCTTCGTATATGATGTCACGAAATGAACTGAATTGGCATTGGATATGCTATTTAGGCTGAGTTGAATGTGAGAGCATTGACAATTGATGTATACTGTCAAATCAAGGGTCTAAGACACTGTATACTAAGTGTACTATCATTTGCTAATTTAGAGAGAAGAGATTGAGATACGGACAGGCTTTGAGAGAAATGAGGAAAACCTGATTTCAGCTATAATAGAAGCTTGTGTTCATGCCATTTTTTTTTTTTTGGAGAGCCTATTTTCCATACTAGAAAGAACAGAGCATAAAAATGAGGAAAGAGAATTGTGAAGGAAATGTTTTTATTATTGATTTGACAGGCACAGAAAAAATGGTGTGCTAAACCACTAAACAAAATGATAATGAATTGTGGAGTTCCATTCAGACTCAGCTTATCTCTCAGGAATGTGGCTCACCTCCTAGTAGGCAAATGTGTAAAAATCTAGGGTTCTTTGTAGTGTATGATCTGTCCCATACTCTGAGGAAAACTGGGTCTCATAACACTTTTAGCAGATTCAGAAATTCCACAGAGATGAGAATTTATAACCTTTAACTGTAACTTCCTCTTTTGTGCTACTTAGCTGATTAAGCAAGTAAGTATAGCGTGAATTGGGGCCCTTTGATACTAATTTTTTTAAAAAAGTGTTTAAAGTTTAGTATCCAGGGAGATAGTACCTATAATTTTGTTTAAATGCAGAGCCAGATAATTTTTCTTATTTGAAGATGAATTAACAGAATATAAAAAAAAAACAAAGCAGTGCAAATGAGCAAATTAACAAATGACATGTACATAAATATTTAGGATTCAAAACATAGTTGATAAGTACTATTTAGAAAATTGAATATTTTTTGCAAGAAAGAAAATCTTAGTTGTTCTAAACAATGAGGAATGTTAAACAACAAACGTTCTTTGGGAGGGGGCAGAAACATACTTGTGTTATAGAATATAATGTAAGTAGAAGGAGCAGAATAAACAGTATAGAAAATGGAACCCATCAACTGAAATTTGGGCAAGAGGAAATTGAATGTGGAGAAAATGGGCAACAATATAAATGCAGTTAAAGAGCAGAATGTGGAGAAAATGGGCAAAGATTATGCAGTTAAAGAGAATGAATTGTAGATAATGAAAAACTAATTTCTCTGGAGAAAACAGAATAGTTAGAAATGACAGTATTTTAAAAATAAGCCATTTGAATGAATTGAAAATATAAAATCTGGAGATCAAGACTCATATTTTGACAGTGTACTGATATAATTTACTGAATTTTCAGGGATTACAGAAATTTCATAGGCAGCAAGAAAAATCAGATCATGTACAGCAAATAATGAGTTTGACTTGTCGGTGGTACAATTTTTCTGAAGTTACTCGTGGAACAGGGGAGAGTTGTGTTGGAAAAAGGAATGTAACTAGCCAGCACAAGTCATGTGTAAATAAGGGCAAATGAACAATATTACTAAGTATACAAAGACTTCAGAAATGTCTGTTCTCCCTTTATATTGTGACATTGTTCTTTCTACCCAGTTGTGTCTCTTTTTCCCTGGAATTCAGTTTTGCTTATACCCTTAGATCTGACTTTTGCGTTCTTATCTATCTCTTACATTAAGTATACATGAATATTTTTAAGATAAGGCTGCACAAATATATTTGAAAACATTTTTAAAAATTTATTTATTTATTTATTTTTGATACAAGATCTTGCCATGTCATTCAGACTGGCCTTGGGTAGCCCAGGCTGGCCTCAACCTTGCAGTGATCCTCCTGCCTCAGCCACTCAAGTGCTGGGATTACAGGCATGCTCCATTGTGCCTGGAGCAATTTTGTTTTAAAAGGATTATATAAATAAAATAGGGAAGAGAAAACCTAGTAGACCGTAGTTATTATTACCCGTCCATAAAAGCACTGTAAAAATTATGTCTGGAGGGAAATATTTCAATTAAAATCTATAAGAAACCAGGAATTCTAATTCTTTTTAATTGTTCAGAATGTGGAATTAATTAATTCATTCATTTTTTCCCCCCAGAATGTGAAATTTAAAGGGCACTTGTTTTTAAAGCCAGGATAACTAATAAGAATGCTAAAACCTTGTAAAACCTTCCAAAAGGAAGTTAAGAAAATTCTTACTAGAATGTGATTTTGTATAGTTGAAATGTTAGCAAAAAAAGATAATTTACTATGGGAAAATAAGAATGTATTGTGACAAATATGGATCATCAGGTTATGACCAGCCTCACATAATGAACAACTTGGGTTACAACTGGAATTTTGGATTTAACTTAACAACCAGAGTCTCGAGTTCTGAACCGAATGCTGGCTGCTTGTAATCAGAGATTCACAATGACAGAAAAGCTTACATAAGCATCTGTAAGTGTCAGTCTGAGCCCAGATGTGTGTGCATTTATGGATGTGATTTTGGTTGGTGCTGTATATAATCACTATGATTACTTAACTGTCATAATCGTTCTAAAAGAGAAACCAAGGAAAGAGGGAAGGTAAAGAAAGCAATAATAACTGAGAAGAAGAAGGACATTGTGGACAAATAGGAGATTAGCGTTCTGTGACCATCTTGCTAATAAGTACAGCCTGTGGAAATCCTATCTTGACAATCTTACAGAGAAAAGATTTATATAAGGAAGCTAGTGTTGCTAAAGGTGTTACTTAAATTAGTCAGGATCAACAGTGTTAGGTAGAAAGGGTACTGTTAGTGTGAACAAACAAAAGGCAGATAGCAGGTTATAGCCTTAGTCTATAATTTGTGAAACAGCTAGTGCTAGAAATGCAGATCTTGAAAAGGATAATCCATCAATGAGGAGTAATGGTGAAACATTTCATAACAGTAAGTTTCATAATTTTAAAGCAAGACCTGGGGTTCGTAGTGTAACTAGACATGCTGAAGCAGCCAGTGCTGATAAAAGGGCTGCTGAAAATTACATACACCACTTTGAAATGATGGCACAGTGAAATGGCTTTTGGTCTCATCATTACCCAGGAAGTGAAGAAAATGCCAGACCACAAGCCTGTAAAGGATAGGCTAACTTTATTGCTATCTGCCAGTGCAACTGGTGACCTCAATATAAAGCCTCTTTTGTTTTATCACTCTGAGACCCTAGAGTGTTCAGAAAACATAAAATCATGAAGAAGAGGCTAGGGGTCATGTGGTAATCTAATGCAAGAGTACTTTTTCTTGAGTGGATCAGGAAGACTTTCTGTCCTACTGTTTAGAAATATCTAAAGGACAAAGGTTTGCCACTCAAGGCTCTCTTTGACATGGGCAGTACTCCTGCTCACCCATGAGATCTGGAAGAATTGGCTGAAAAATACCCATGGCTCACAGTTGAGTTCCTCCCCTCTAATACAACTCTTCTGCTGCAGCCTGTGGACCACAGATTATAGCTAACTTTAAGAAGCAGTACCCCAGGGAACTTCCTGAAGTGCTTCCAGATGCTTTCAATACAGATTTAACCCATAAGAGTTCTGTGAAGGGCATTATAACATCCTTTCCTGTGTGGGATTAGTTGAGAAATCCTGGGCCAGTGTCTAAGGACACTGAGATCTGCCTGGAAGAAAGTGTAGCCTAAATTTTACAGGAGAGAGACTTTGATTGCTGTGTAGAGGAGCCTGAGCCTTCAGTTGACCCTGTGGTTGATGACATTGTCACTATAGAGTCCATAGACTTGCAGGTAGTCAGTGGTGGTGTTGAGTGGTGGAGGAATGCTTAGAGGAATTGTCTACAGAGGAACGTCAGTGACTTCTGGATGAGCAACAGGGAATGGCAGCTGAGGAGCTTTCTGAAGAGGAGGGGGAGTATCAACAACCAGTGGAGCAAAGTTCTTCTGAAATAGAGGAAATTCTGAAAAAATGGACAGAGCTACAAACATTTGTAGAAAAGACCCACACAGACAGAGAAAAGGCCAATTGTTGCATTCACTTGCTTAATGACAGTGTCATGTCAGTATGACAGGAGAGTGTTAAAAGCTAGAAACAGACAACCTTAGACCAGTTTTTAGGTTTGAAATGGTTGAGACCTAGTGAGCCAGAAGCAGGTCCTAATGGGCTGCAGACTCTCCCAAGTAGAAAGACGACACCAGAGAGCCAGATTCCTGATGTTCTTATGGACGGGGACTCTCCTTCCAAACAGTAACCACCTTCCATTCCATCCTCTGTTCCTGCTAGCCAAAGATGTCAACTTGAATGTTTAGTATAGTATGAGATTGTTTATAGTGAAGTAGGCAAATTTTATAACTTTTTGGTGAAAATTGTTAATGTTTCTGGTACATTATGTGCATTATACAACTCTATTATGAAAAGTTAAGGGGTGCTTTGGGAGGTGGAGGTTCAGGACATATTATGGGTATTTCCATTATTTCTTATGGGAAAAGTAGTCTTACAACCATCTTGAGTTACAACCAGACCTCATGAATGAATTGAGTTTGTAAGTCAAGGATCTACTATAATTCAGGAATACAAAGAGAGTTACAACCATCTTGAGTTACAACCAGACCTCATGAATGAATTGAGTTTGTAAGTCAAGGATCTACTATAATTCAGGAATACAAAGAGTTAGTATTAGCCTAATTTTCATGTTTATATTTCATTGTGCAAGAGGGTAAAAAAGGAGGAGGACACCATAGATTATTTTGATTGATGCTGAAAAGGCTTCTGATTTAAAAACAAAAATCAGGGTGTTTCTAATTGAGTTCTATAGGGATAAATTGCTTTATAACAATACATATCTCAAACCAATAGGCAGCATCATGTAGTAAAACACTAGAAGTATTCTTTATAAAATCAGAAACAACAAGAGAAACCACACCATCTCTGCCATTATTAAGCATTGTTTTGGGACATTGGCCAGTGTAATTCTGTTAAAAAAAAAAAAAAAGAGGGAGGGAGGAACAATTGTTGGAAGAAGCAAAAGCATCGTTTTTCTTGAAAATCCAGGAGAATCAATTGAAAATCAACTACTGAAGCAGAGTAGCCAAGATAGTATGTAAAACCCCAAAACTTTTCTTATATGTAACTATCAGCCATCAGAAGACCAAGTAAGAAATTTGCAAACTTATAATGATAGATGAAGAATATTTTATAATAAATTCGTCTTGAAATTTAGGTTACTGTATTACTCACTTTTCTGTCCCTGAGACACAGTACCCAACAGCTACAACTTAACAGAGGGGAGCTTTATTTTGGCGGACAGTTTCATTGGGTTCAGTCCATGGTTGATAAGCTCCTAGGCAGAAATGGTGTGGTAGAGGACCTTATGGAAGAAGGTTGCTCATAGCATGATGGCCAGGAAATGGGAGTGGGGGAGGACAGAGAAGTCATGGACAGGGTTACACCCTTCTGGGTCATACCTTCAGTGACCTACCTCCAACCAGACCTCACCTCCCAACAACAGCACATTTGGTTACTGAATTCACCAATGGGTAAATAATACACTGACACCTATAGAACCCCTGTGATCCAATTAACCAAACACATGAGACTTTTGTTACATGTTTTAGATTTAAACCGTAACAGTTAACCAATAAATAACTGGGCAGCTGTTTTTAAAAGAAAAATGACTGTAGTCTTCTGACCTTGATTTTACATATATTGAGATGAATCAAAGATAAATTCTTAATTTGTCTAAGATTTAAAATATATAAAATGATTAGTAAAAGTTTCAGTAACCAGTGTGTTTCTATAGTATCTTTGCTTGTGGGAAGGGGATCCAGTGCCAACTCATAAATAAAATACTAATGGATTGGTGTCTTTAAAAACTTATTTATAAGCCAGACGTGGTGGCAACCCTAGCACTTGGGAGGCTGAGGCAGGAGGATTGTTGTAAGTTTGAGACCAGCCTGAACTGCATAGCAAGACCCTGTTTCAAAAAGACAAAAACAAACAAAAACTTATTTATGAAAAATATATAGAGCTACACTGTATGTCAGGTGTTGTAGATGCTGAGGATGCTGTAGTGAGAGGGAACGCTAAATTACCGCCCTCCCCTCCCTCCTTTGCTGTCCTGCCCTATTCTGAGTTTGTTTTTTTTTTTTAAAGAGAATAGAACAAAACAAAGCAAAAGAAAACAGAATGGAGTCAAACATAATATAGTATTTCAAAACAGAACACTGCAAGCTATACAGGTTTTCAAAACATAACAACAGGAGACCAACAATGGTTACCCCAGTGTCTCTTGCTCTCCTCAAAATGGTTGTTCATACATTTACAGACAACAAACTCAAACAAAACAAAGTAATATAAAACCAGATAAAAGAGAATAGCATTACAGGTCTTCAAGTCGGACAACAAGAAACCAGCAGTGGCTACCGTAGTGTCTCATTTTTCAAAAGAGCTGTTCCTATCTTCTCACATATTGCCTTCAAATAGTAGAAAAGGGACTTAAACCAATCAAATCAAAGAATAAAAGCACCATTGGATTTCTGAACCATTTCTCCATATTTATCAGGAATTTTGTATCTTATTGAGTCTTTCAGTTTCTTACACTAGGGAGACAATGCGGTGTTTACACATGTGTGTTTGGTTTATTTCACTTATAAGTATGGTCTCAAGTCGCATCCATTTACCTATAAAAGCCTCCATGTGATCATTTTTTATAGCTGACTAGTACTCCATTGTATAAAAGTACCACATCTTCTTTATCCATTCCTCGATTGATGGGCATTTGGGTTGTTTCCAAGATTTGGCTATTACAAATTGTGCTGTTATGAACGTGTGTGCACATACATCACTGTGGTAAGATGATTTCACTTCTTCCGAGAATGTGCCCAGAAGCGGAATAGCTGGGTCAAATGGGACTTCCAGTCCTAGCTTTTTGAGAAACCTCTGCTGAGTGGCTTAAGTGCCTGCCTGCCAACTGTCTGAGTTTTTTGTAACAGAGTCCTGCTATATTATAGTCCAAGCTGGACTTTAACTTGGTATGTTATGAGGCTGGCCTAAAATTCCTAATCTCCTGTCTCAGCTTCCCAGGTGTTGGTATTACAGTCATGTGCTAACATACCTGCCCCATCTGCCCTTATTTTTTAGTACCATCAAATAAAGTTGGAAACAAATTATTTTGAATAAATATGATTTAAAATGTTAATATCTAATACATAAAACCTTTAATGAAGGGATTAACAAATACAAGTATCACAGTAGAATATTAGCAAAATAAATGAATAGGAAATTTATAAAGAGGACGTCTCAGCACACCCTCTTCCCTCGAGTCATGCAAATGACCTTATGTAACTAAGGAAATACAAATAAAAACAGTTGTGGGGTACAACTAGTGTTAGCCAGCATTCTAGTGATGCTCTGTCAGTGGCAGTATATATACTGATGCAGCCTTCTCTGGGTTGGTAAGGTAGTAAAACATATAGACTTACAATATGTGTTGTCTTCTATATTTTGACTTTTAGGAGCTTTATCGCAGATATAATTAAGATGATTGGTTTAAATGTTGACATAGTCACGTGGACCAAAGTCTAGGCAGAGAAATAAGCCATTTTAGAAATTTTAAATAGAAATTAATAACATGTTTTGAAGGTGAAAGAATAATAAAAAAATTGCATTGGTAGTCCAGAGATATGAATTACTTGAAATAGCTGCCACCTAGGGCTGATGAGACAACTAGGTAAGAAGTGGCGTTAAAGGGGTGGAGGATCCATGTCAGTATTGCCAGCTGACTGCCAAACTGTGATGTGGCTTGGCTGTTGCTGGGGGTTCAGTGGAGGTACTGCTCAGAATGCCTAAAGACCTTGTGTCTTATTCGAGGACACTAACAGGAAGCCAACTCTCAGGAGAGTCTGAAAGATATATTTTGTAGATTTACAGCTGCAGAGTCTTAAAGTAGATTATGAAACTGTAGGTTTAAAGTTCAAAGACAGATACATTTGTAGTTTAGGGATGTCTCTAGTATTGTTAAAAATAATGTAAATACTCATCTATATGATACTGGTTAGATTAGTTGTGGTGTAGCCATATACTAAAGAGCTTTATGACTGTTAAAAAGAAAAATGTTTAGCAGTATTTAACATAGGAAGGTCCACGCAGCAGTGAAAAAATACATTTAAAATAGTGTGTGTATTATGTGTCTTCATTTATTTAATTATATATAGGTATAATAATATGTTTAGAGAAATTATAGAAAAGTGTTCACCAAGTTGGTGACACTATTATTTCAGGGGAGTGGAATTTTGCTTTTTTTCCCTTCAGTTGTAAACATATTTTGTTGTTGTTTTTGTTCTAATTTCTATGGGTGTGATTACCATTGGAAAAAACTGGAAGGTTGAAAATTAATTTAATGAAGAATTAGGGCATTCCTTTTTATTTCCAGCACCAGGGATCGAACTCACAACCTCACACTTGCCAGGCAGGCACTTAGGCCACTGAGCTAAATCCTCAGCCCTTGTCTTTTTGAGACAGGGTCTCACTATGCCATTCAGGCTGGCTTTGAGCTCACTTTGTAGCCCAGGCTGGCCTCGAACTCACAACGATCCTCCTGTCTCAGCCTCCTGAGTGCTGGGATTACAGGTGTGAGCCACCACGTCTGGCTAGGGCATTCCTTTTAATAGGAAAAGCAGTCAGAGAATGCGGTGTCTGTTTGCTTGTCTCTGACTTCTGAGATACGCTTAGTACTTTAAAATTAAAATTCTTGAACTTATTTGTTCTTTTTGTTTGCTGTTTCATTTCTCTTTTCTGTTCAATAGCTATACAAGACATGGTGTGAGTTTAAAGTTTCACATAATCAATTTTTAAGAAGTTCTAATTAAAGTTGCGTATTATGTGATCTGTAGTTATCTTTTTGATTATTAAGTAAGAGCTAATGGATGCTTATATTGTCGAGTCTGATCCATGATAGGTCTTATCTGGGAAATTTAGTTCCTAATGTGACCACAGAATAATTTTTTTATGTCTAGAAACCCCAAACTATGTTCTAAAAGGTTAATATTTTAGTGAGACTTAATTTTTTTTTTTACTTTTCGTTATTGAAAATTTCAAAAATAAACGGCAGAGTGCTGTAACAGTTTCTCAGGTATCCATCTTTAACAGTGAACTACTTATAACCAATTTTATGTGTACCTTCATCTATTTCCATTGTTTACTTCAGATTAGAAAGCAAATCCAGATGTGTGATTTCAGTTATGTGTGTATATCATACACATAGTTAACACTAATATTAATAATACTCAGTTGATTTTCTTAAAAATGTGATTTTAAAAGTTTGTTTGATTCAGGATCCAAGTAAGGTGTATACATTGTGATTGGCTTTTGTGCCTTTTAAGTCTCTTATCTCCTGTGAGCTCCCTCTCCAGCTCTTTCTCCTTACAGTGTGTTTGAGAAAAAAAAAAAACAACTCAGTTGTTTCTATAATAGTTTCCTAGAGACCCAGTGTTTGCTAGTTGTATCCCTTAGGCATACTTAAGTAGATTCTTTTATTTTATGAATCTTTAGCACATAGTGAAAGACACAGGTCTGTTTTTAATCTTCAGTATGTGGAGAACCAGTTTTCACAGCACCATTTATTAAAGAGGCTTTCTCCCAGTGAGTGTGTTTGGTTCCTTTGTCAAAGATACTGTGGCCAAGTATGTCTGGAGTTGTTTCTGTATCTTCTAATCTGTACCATTCATCCTCAGGGCGCTCTCGCTCTCTCTCTCTCTCTCTCTCTGTGTCTCTGTCTCTGTCTCTGTCTCTGTCTCTGTCTCTGTCTCTGTCTCTGTCTCTGTGTGTTACCACTGTGCTGTTTTTATCACAGTAGCTTTTTAGTATAATTTCAAGTCTTAGATTTTGATGCCCCTGCCTTGCTTGCTGCCTTTGTTGCACAGAATTGCCTTTGCTATTCTTGATCTCTTCTGGTTTTAAATGAATTTTAGGATTGTTTTCTCTAATTCTGTGAGATACGCTCTTGGAATTGACCAGAAATGCATTAAATGTGTATAACAATTATGGAAGTAAGGTCATTTTCACTATATTGGTTCTCCCTATGCAAGAGCAAGGGCTATCTTTCCATTTTCTGATACCCTCTTCAGTCTGCTTTTTCAGAGTACAATACTTTTCATTTAGAGGTCTTTTGCTTCCTTTATTAGATTGATTACTAGGTATTTCAGTTTTTTTGTTGCTATTGTGATAGGTGGCTCCCTGATTTCTCTTTCAGTGAATTTGTTACTCATGTATAGGAATGCTCTTGATATTTGACTGTTGACTTTGTATCCAGCTATGATACTGAATTTGGTTATTAAATCTAGAAACCTTTTGGTGGAGTTTTGGGTTTTCTAGTAGAGTATCAGGTCTTCTGTGAATAATGATAATTTAATTTCTTCCTTTCTTATCCTTATTCCTTTTATTTCTTTCTCTGATTGCTCTGGCTAAAGTTTCCAGAATTATATTAAATAGGAGTGGTGACAGCAGACTTCCTGGTCTTGTTCCTGATTTTTTTTTTTTTTTTTTTTTGGTACTGGGGATCAAACTCATGACTTTGCGCTTACCAGGTAATTGCTTGAACTGCTGAGCTAAATCTCTGGCCCTTCTTCCTGATTTTAGAGTGAAACCTTTCAGCTTTTGTCCATTCAGTGTGATATTGGCTGTTGGTTTGTTATAGAGGGCTTTCATCAGACTGAGATAGAGACCATCTATTCCAGTTATCAGAGTGTTTATTATGAGTGCGTGTTAGACTTTGTCAAATAAGTTTTCTGCATCTATTGAGATGATCATATGGTTTTTGTCCTTACCTCTGTTAATATGGTGTATTACATTTATTGATTTGTGTATGTTGAACCATCCCTGTATCGCTGGGATGAACCCCTCTTGATCATGGTGTTATAGTCTTGATGATTTGCTGCATTGTTTGCCAGTATCTTATTGAGGATTATTCCATCTGTGTTCTATTTCTCTTTCTTAGTCAGGTCCCTCTCTGGTTTGGCTGTCTGTGTGATGGTTGCTTCCAGGAATGAATGTGGGATATTGCTTCCTTTCAGTTTAATTAAAAACTTTGAGAAGTAGTAGTGTTAGGTCATCACTAAATTTCTTGCAGAATTTAGCAGTGAATCCATCAGGGCCCAGGCTTTTCTTAGTTGGATAGGCTTTTAATTACATCTTCAATTTCATTGATTGATACTGGTTTATTTAGAATTTTTATATCTTCTCGATTCTGCTTTGATAATTCATATATCTCTAGGAATCTGTCCATTTCTTCAGTGTTTTCCATCTGATTAGAATATAAGTTTTCAAAGTAGTTATAGATGATCTAGATTTCTGTAGTATGTGTTGTGATTTCATTCTTTTTGTTCCTGCTTGTGTGGATTTGAATCTTTCCTTTTTTTTTTTTTTTAATAAAGTTGGCTAAGGGTTTGCTGGTTTTTTAATCTTTCAAAAAACCAACTGTTTGCATAATTGAGTCTTTGTATTTTCTTATTCTCCAGGGCATTAATTTCTGCTCTGATCTTTATAATTTCTTCCTTCATAGGAGCTTTGACCTTGATCTGCTCTTTTTGTAGAAGTTTGAGTTTCAACATTGTTTATTTGAGCTCACTGTGTTTTGCTGATGTGGGTATTCACTGGTATAAATTTCCCTAATAGGACTGCTTTCATTGTGTCCCATAAGTTCCAGTATGTTGTATTGGCATTATCATTTAATTGTAGGAGCTATCTACATTCTTCAGTTTCATCTCTGCCTTTTGGTTGTTCAGGAGTGTTATTTAATTTCCATGTGTGCATGAAATTCTTGTGGTTTATTTTGCCACTTATTGCCAATTTCATTGCACTATGGTCTGATAATATGCATGGGATAATTTCAGTTCCTTTGCATTTACTTAGGCATGTTCTATGAGATAGTATGTGGTGAGTTTTGGAGAACATCTCATGTGCAAGTGAGAAGAGTGTATATTCTGATGTTGTGAGTTGAAACACTGTAGATATCTACTAAGTCCATTTGTTCACAGGCTTAATTCAATTCTGATATTTCATTGATGATTTTTTTTTTGTCATTGATCTATTTTTGACAGTGGGGTATTGAGATCTCCCAATACAATTGTATTAGTATTTATTTGACTTTTCATGTCTGTTAATATTTGTTTTATGTAATTGGATACACTGGTATTTGTTGCATGTATGTTTATCATATGTCTTCCTCTTGGATTGTTCCATTTACAAGGATGTAGTGACCTTTTTTTAAATTTTTTATTTTTTAATTTTTTTGCAGCACCAGGGATTGAACTCACAACCTTGTGCTTGCCAGGCAGGCACTTAGGCCACTGAGATAGATCCCCGGCCCTTGTAGTGACCTTCTTTATCTCTCTTGACTCAGGGAAAAGGTGCCACTGGCCGCCTTCTTCTTCATTGATGTTTCTTTCTTCGCTCTCCCTGTGGGCTTCAATTCTTGCTTCACATCCTTTCTGGGTCCAGGGGACCCGTTTCTCCCCTTCTTCTCTTCCTTGCGTTGCTGTATTCCACAGTATAGTATCTGGACACCACATCTTGGAGAGGCTCTTTCTCTGTTGCTTCCCACTTTGCCGTATTCCTGGGAGTCACTCTATTTTCTAAAAGTTATGGTTGAATCTAGAGGCTGATTGGATGCCAGCTAAACCTTTTTATTTTGTTTGGTTGATGTGTTCTTCTGGCTGTTTATTTTATTTATTTATTCATTTTTATCGAGAATAAAACCAAACAAAATAAACAGAATAAAGCCAATCAAAGCAAAGCAGTGAAAGTGATACAGGACTTCAAAACAAGGTAAAAGGAAATCAACAATGGCTACCATAATGCCTCTTATCTTCAAAATAGCTGCCCATACCATCAGACACAATAAAATCAAACAGGATAAAACAAAATAAAACCAATTAAAACAAGATAATAGAGAATTAACAATGGCTACCATCTTCAGAAGCAAATCCCCCAAAGTTGCCATGTTGCATATTATTCTCTAAATAGATGGTCACACTACTGCTTTTCAGGCTGCAAAGTCCAACAAACAATACAGGCTGGCTGGCTGGCTGGCTGGCTGGCTTGCTTATTTATTTATTTATTTATTTATTTATTTATTTATTTATTTAACTTCAGTAGCTATCATCTCAGCCTGGGTTTCTCAGAGTCAGCCTGTTGCTTGGGGGAGGAGGGTGGTGGCTCGGCTCTTCTCGTCTCCCAGCCTGTGTGCTGGGCTGACTCACAGGAAGGGGTTGGCCTGGTCCATGACTGCCACTGGCTCACAGGAAGGGGTTAGCTTCTTAATTCTTTTCCTGGGACACATGGCTACTGCTGGCTCGCAGGAAGGGCTTGGCAAGGCCCATGACTGTTGCTGGCTTACAGAAAAGGGTTAGCTTCTTGGTTTTCTTCCCAGGCCACACGACTGCCATTGGCTTACAGGACGGGGGTTGCTCCTGGCTGTTTTTAAAATGATGTTTGTAGCTGCTGATAATTAACTGCTAATAAACTGCCATCTGTCTTCACTTATTGGCTGAATGCTTTATAGAGTTTATATTTTTTTTGGTTCTCAAGTGTTGCATTTATTTAGGAAAGGCAATGTGAATGGTTTTATTCTTTCATGGTAAGTAGTGTTCAAAACAAAGAATAGGTATACTGGTGTCCTCGAAAGGTGACATACTGACTTAAAAAAAGTATAAATTCATAGGTTTACACATTTGTGTTTCATTAGTCACATTCATTGATGCCTAAATTGTCCCTCTTACAACCGTGGGACCCTATTCTAGCTCTGAGTCCTTCTGAAGAATCCAGTAATCTTTCTAATTTCTTTGCTGTATGATGTGACAAAACATTCCAAGGCTATCTTTTCTTGCTCCAGACCTCAGGCCATTTCTCCATACAGTCCTAGTTCCTTTTATTGTGAATAGCCTTAAGAAATGAAAGTACAAGTCTTCTGGGTACTAAAGCTTATAACGTATGTGATATTATTCTATGGCAATTCAGTATTTATAGTTTAAAAAGGAAGGTTTTCGAAAGGTAAAATGTGTGTTTATACTGATTCTTCTATTTCAGATTCAGAACTACAGAGGTTTTTACTGAATCTCCATAGTTTTACGCTTGTTTCTGTTTTCTCTGTCCTGAGATGAGATAGGGTAACACTGTATCCCATATTATAACAGTCTCAGAATAGCAGTAGCAGCACCATCAGTATAATAAGTAAAAATAGCCATTTCCTGTTTAGGTAGTTCTGTTTGTGTTTAGGATATATTACATTACAGATCTACAAATTACTGTGATTTAAAGTTACATAGAATAATCCTTGTTACAAGTAAAAATAATAATACTGTTTTGAGTATTTATTCTAGTGTGAATATACTTTTATTGATTTTTAATTTTAAAGAAGTTGCTCTTAACGAAATTTAATTTTATGAAGTAGTGGTCATAAAAGCATTAGAAGGTGCAAGGTACTAGTCTAGGACATCCGGTTTCTATCTCTCAATACTCAACTTTTTTTTTCTTTATAGACAAAAATTGTTCTTCTGTGCACATATCTACCAGTGTATGTTGTGTGGGTTCTGATCCCCTTTCTGATAGATAAATAGTAGTGTACCCTGTATGAACTGTCTGCCTTTTTTCCCATACTGGCAGTTATTTTACATCTAAATATAGAGAAACCTCTATTTATTTTGTGGTTGTATCATAGTTTCAACTAGTTTGTTATTTTTGGACATTTGAGTGTCCTGATGCAGTGAATTGCTTTGTGAATGTGTGTTTTGTACTATTTTCTTTTTTTTTGCTTTTTCAGATACGGCCTCTTTGTATAGTGTAGGCTTGCTTCAAACTTGGAATACTTCTCCCTTAGCCTTCTGAATAGCTGGGATTATGGGCATATATAATCATTCCAGCTATCTTTTGCATTTTTGATAGTTGTCTTTGGGAGAGATTCCAAAAAGTAATAAAGTAAACTGCTTATATAATTTTAATAGGTTTTACCACATTTCTACCCATGGTGGTTATATATTATGCATTGTATGAGAGGGACTGATTCCCCATAGCCTCATCAACAGATTGAGTTGTTAAGAAAATTTTTTTTTTTTAAACTCTGGTTGTCTTGTTCTACAGTCTTGTTTGCATATGGCCATTCCTTTTTTTTTTTTTTTTGGTATTAGTTTTGAGCATATCCTTTTTATTAGTATATGTTTGTGATACATAAATTCATTCATTTCGGGGAAATGGTACATATATGCATGTTGTATCCTGTTCATTTTAACCCTTCTCTCCTTCTTGTCTTCTCCCAGTTTCCCCACATCCATTTCTTATCTCCACAGAGTCTACCTTCCGGTTTTTCTACCATCTCTTTTATTTTGTTCTCTAAATTTTTTATATTTTGGGTTTCTCATATTAGAGAAAAAATATTATATTTAAAGTTTTGTATCTGATTTATTTCACTTTGCATTATGGCCTCAAAATTCACTTATCTTTCTATAAATCACTCAAATTTATTCTTTGTTATGGCTGATAGTACTCCACTGTGTATACATATCACACTGTCTTTATCCATTCTGTTGATGGGCATATATGCTGCTCCCATAATTCAACTTTTGTGAATTGAAATGCTATAAACATGAGTGTGTGTTTATCACTGAAATATGATGACTTTTAACTTTCTGGAAGATACCTAGGAGATGTAAAGCTGGGTTGAATGGAATTTATTTTTAGGTTTTTGAGGAATCTCCATATTTATTTTCATAGTGAATGTATTCATTTTCATCCCAGTGTATGATTCCTTTTTTCCCCTATAATCTCACCAGCATTTGTTGTTGTTTTCAGCTCCAATTAATATTGTCAACTAGAAAAAACAATTCTAAAATTTATGTGGAACCAGAAGATACCCAAAATAGCCAAAGGAATTCTGAGCAACAAGAGCAAAGTAGAAGGCATCACAATCCTAAACTTTAAGTTACACTGTAAATCATATTTTTCTTTTTTTGAGTTTTTCTCTGAACAGATTCCCACTGGCTTGAACCACCTGCAGTATATGCATGACTGTCCCATTTTGTTGCTGGTACCACTGGTGGTACAAGTGGATATAATCACTTTTATTGGTCTTTTTAATAATAAAATTAATAGAATCTATAAATGAACTGAATCTAGTTAGTTGCTTGAAGTTGAATAACTACTACCCAAATATAAATATTAATATATTTGTGTCAATTAAAAATTATTACAACCAACAAATTTATTTCATTAAATTAAAAGAAATTTATAGTTGTGAATTTCTTTAAAATATTTTATACTTAAAGGTAGCTGATTTATTCAGAGTGCCCAAAACATAATGCATTTGGGTTTTTTTTTGTGGCCACAGCAGCACAAATTTTTTTCAGATCATTTTTGATAACATTCTCTGTATCACTTGTGTAGCGACTTACATGTCTTGTGTTTCTTGCTGATCCTAGGTAAGTTTCTGTAAAGTAATTTTTTTTCAGTAATTAGTGCATTCTCTAAATTTTCACATGAACATTTTACAAGTACCCCATTGCTGGTGTATATAAACGCATTTAGAGCTGCTGTACCACAAAGTAGCTGCATTACAAGTTTTTATAGCATTTTAATGTTTTTCTTAAGGAACTGTAATATGATATCTGATTTGTTAAATCAGTATCTTTCATTGGATTATTAAATCAAAGAGAATATCTTTAATTATCCTACTTAGATATTTTTGGTTGTTTTTGTTTGATTTAGTTTTGCTTATTTTTTGTTCAATTTGACAAACTCAGTTGAATTGTCCATTTACATTTAATATATAGATAAGGTTGTGTTTAAGTCTATTGTCTGGACACCTTTTTCATCTTTTTGTGTTCCTTTTTCCTTTTATTTCTGATTTCTTTGGGATTATTACAATTTTTTATTTCTGTTACCAGTTTATCTACATTCAAATAAAATTATACTACATGATGTATATTACCAAAACTTTGTAGCAGTATACTTCCATACCTTCCTCTCCTGACTTTTGGTTTTGCTTTCCTATAGTCAGTCTTCCATATCTGTTAGTTCTTCATCCATAGATTCAACCAGCTATATACTGAAAATGCTTTTAAAAATTGCACCCGTAGCGAACATGTAGACTTTTCTTGTCATTGTTTTCTAAATTATAGAATATAACAACTGTTTACATTGTAGTATTATAAGAAATCTAGGAATGATTTAAAATATATAATTGCTGGTCATGGTGGCTCAACTTTAATTCTAGCACTCAGGAAGCTAGGTAGGAAGATTTCAAATTGAACTCTAACCGGGGCTACATATTGTGTTCAAGGCTGTCCTGGTCTGCATAGTGAGATCCTGTCTCAAAAAACAAAAATGATTAAATATGTGGGAAATTGTATGTAGGTTATGTGCAAATACTATGCCATTTTATAACATCCTTGCATTTTGATCTAAGGTGAGTTCTAGAACCAATCCCCCACAGATACTGAAGGATGACTGTAGTTGTTTCTAAATGTGTTATAAACTCTATAAATATATTTTCGGTGTTTTGCTTTAGACAGTTTAATGTATTCCAGATTAATAACAACAGTTTTTATGTACATGATTACCATTTCTGTCATTTCTAATGTTTTCACATGTCTTGTCTGTGTTGTTTTTGTTCCTGAAGAACTCTTCAATATTTCCTGTAGTATTCTCCAAGTGAATTGTCTCAGCTTTTCTTCATCTGAAAAAAATGCTTTATGTTCATTTTTCCCCCATTCTTGAAAGATACTTCTGCTTGTAATAAATTCTAGCTTTATAGTTCTTTTTTTCATTTAGTGCCTAAAAGATATCACTCCATTGTCTTTATTTCATAGTTTCTGATGGAAAACATTCTTTCAATCTTTGTTATTGTATAGGTAACATGTTTCTCTTAACACTGACTATAAAGATACTGTTTATCATTGATCTTTAACCAGTGAATAATGATAAGCCATGGAATGATTTATTTTGCTTTTTTGTGCTGGAGGTTTACTGAGATTTACTAGGTTTACTGTGACTGTGTTTCTGTCAAATTTGGGAAAAGTCTGTTATTTTTTCAAGTATTTTCCCTCATTTTGGGGGGATCTAATGACAGGTACTGTATGTCACAGAACTTTAGTACTGTGGATTGAACTCAGGGCCTTTACATTGAGCTATGTCCCTACCCTTTATTTTGAGAGAAGGTCTCATGGAATGTTAAGTTGTTCAGGCTGTCTTGAATTTGCAGTCCTCCTGCCTTGACCTTGAGAATGCTAGCATTCAGGTGGATGCCACCATGCCTGGCTTCTGTTTTTATTTATAGTTTTTACTGTCTTGTTTTCTCACTTAATTTTGATTATTTCTATTGCTGCATCTTCAAGCTCACTGAATTTTTTTCTTTGCAGTATATAATCTATTTGTAGTTCCATCCATGTGTTTTTCATTTCAGATATTGTGTTTTTCATATTGATTCCATGTGAGCCTCTTTTAATTCATTTCTTTTCCCATGTTTATATTTTTCTCTGCCTTCTTGAAGATTTGGAACACACACACATTTTAATAACAGATATTTTAAAGTATTTGCCAGTTTCATCCCTTGTACCATGTCTGGTTTGTTTCTGTTACTTTTTTCTCCTGTTCATATAGTGTAAAGGTTTTTCTTCTGTGGCTGGCAAAAACATGAGTTAATACCATCAGGTTATGTGTTGAGGGAATTTCTTGGCCTATGTATGTTTCAGTATCCTTTTCCTGGGCTTTGGTAATGTTTTTTCATGTGTGAAACATGTTTCCAGCCAAAACTCCTATCCCCTTCTGAGTTACTAGAGCTCTCATTGTCTTTTTCTTTGAGGCTCCTTCGTCTTTGATAAAATCAGAGGTGCCTTGCCTTCCCTTAAACTTCTGTGTTTGTCTCCCTTAATTCAAGCTGTTAGGGTTACTTCACTGTAGCTTGGAAACTGCATGCCTTAAGCTGGGACAGATGTAAGGCTCTTCTAGCTTGTTTCTCATCTTCTAGGTATCAGAATACTGCCTGATATGCAGTGTCTGAAACCGATACCATATTTATCTTGTTTTTGGTTGAATTAAAATAAACCCAGTCTATTCAGCTATCATCATTTGAAGTAGAAATCTTCTTACAGTTTTGCTTTTATGTTTTTTAATTTTCAAAACATTTATTAGTATACATTTATAGTACTAATTGTTTTTTAATGGTGAAGGTAAACATGCTTTACACATAATTTCAAGATAATGTATTGTACCGAGTTCAAGATAAAACCAAGGAGCCAGAGACAGTGCCAGTTAGAATTTAAGAGCCTTTCATTGGCCAGCTGGCGACCAGACAGCAGGACCCACGCAGGGAACCACTGTGCCGTCCCAAGTGAAGGGAGAGCCAGGTATTTATGTGCTACCACCATACCCCCGGTGACAAGGGTTAAAGTTAAACATGCATCTGTGATGTCCTGGTTGCCATCCCCGTTGACAGTGGTTACAATTACACATACATCTATAACATCCTGGTTGGCATACCTCCTGGGGCACAGTGCAGCGAACAGGCCTGAGAATATGGAACTAAGTTACATTCTCAAGGGGGAGTAGCCTCACAAGCAAGGGTGTGGGGAGGTATAGACAGGGTTCAGTAGTTTTTCTATTATGTTAGCCTACAACCTTCCCCACTGTTTTTTTTTTAATTAATTAATTAATTAATTTATTTATTTATTTTATTTTGAAGAGAATAAAACAAATACAAAATAAAACAGAATGTTCAATCAAAACAAAGCAAAGAATGTCATACAAGACTTCAAGACAAAACAAAAATAGACCAACAATGATTACCATGTTGCCCCTTGCTATTTTCAAGATAACTTCCCATACCATAAGGAATAATAAGATCAAACACAGCAGAACAGAATAAAACCAATCAAAATAAAACAATGAAAGCAATACAGGACTTCAGAACAAGGCAGTTGAAATACTGCAGTGGCTACCATAATGTATCTTGTTAGCTTCAAAGTAGCTGTTTATATCATCAAACATAATAAAAACAAACAAAACAAAATAGAATAGAATAGTCAATCAAAACAAAATAATGAACATGATACAAGACCTCATAACAAGATTAAAGAAAATCAATAATGGCTACTATAATGCCTCTTGTCACCTTCAAAATAACTGCTCATACCCTCAGGTATAATACAGTCAAATAAAACAGAATAGAATAAAACCAATCAAAGGAAAACAATGAAAGCAATACAGGACTTCAGACAAGACTGCAGGGATACAACAGAGGCTATCCTGATGCATCTTATCTTCAAAGTAGCTGCTTAGACCTTCACACATAACAAAATCAAACAAAGCAAAATAGAATCAAATCAGTCAATGGAAAACACGTAAAGCAATAAAGGCTTTGGGACAAGATAATAGGAAAACAATAATGACTGCTATAATCCATTTTGTTATTTTTGCAATAGCTGTCCATGCCATCAAATATAATAAAATCAAACACAACTAAACAATAAAACCTGGTTCAACAGAACCATGAGAACAACACAGGGCTTCAAAACAGAATTATAGGTTAACAATGGCCATTGCCTTCCCCCTGGAGACATCT
>RJWT010003705.1:0-35608 GCA_004365215.1 Cuniculus paca | reverse complement strand
CTCTAAGGTGGTACAGCTGGTGAGGAGGAGTCCAAGGAGAGCATGTGGTTCTTACTGGATTCTTTAATCCCATAGGACAAGTCGACTTGGATCTGCTGCGGAGCCAGCAGTTAAAGCTGTACATACTGAAAGCAGGGTGGGCGCTGCTTTCCCACCAAGATAAGCTGAGGCAGATCTTGTCTCAGCCAGCTGTTCAGGAGACTGGAACTCTTCATACAGGTATCTTTTAAAGAAAGCTCTTACAGATTTATAGGAAAGGCAGCTACTCTGGCAGAAAAATAGGCAAAGAATTTGAACAAGCAGTTCTTAAAAGGTAAGAGGGGAGATAGAGACAGCTTATATAAGAAAGGGAAATAACCTGACCACCTCCTCTCACCAACTGGAATGCAGTTGTTTCCTCAGACAGATGGTTGGGGGGTGGTGCTTTTTTCTTTTCTTTCTTTCTTTTTTTTTTTTGAAATGGTCTTGGTATATACTTTGGGCTGGCCTTAAAGTTTGATGTACTTTGAACCAATAATCTTGAGGGACTTTGTTACACAAAAAGGGATAAAGATAGCATGTTTACCAGTCCCCATCATGGCTTCTTTCTCAGTATTGAAAAACTGGAGACAATAGGATTGTTACGTGGTATGTCCATGCTGCAGTATACCATGATGCCATTCAAGATGGTGATACATGTGCTGTGTTTAGTGCTATGGAAACATGAAAACAGGAAACAACTAAAACTGCATTGCTATGTCTGTATATTTGTAGGTATATCCTAGAGTCAAGTGTTTAACATTTGAGTGCTGAAATTTAGGTTGATTTTGTTTTCTTTATATATTTCTGTATTCAGTTTTCGAGAATGAACGTGTGTTTCTTTTTGTAGAAAAACATACCTTGAGATTTTATTTTATTTTATTTATTTTATTTACTTTTTGTCTTTTTGAGATAGGGTTTCATTATGCATTTCAGGCTGGCCTTGAACTCACTTTGTGTCCCGGGCTGGCCTCAAATTTGCAGTGATCCTCATGCCTTAGCCTCTCAAGTGCTGGGATTGCAGGCATGTGCCACCACACCAGCTGAAAAAACTTTTTGATCATCTATTACAATGTCTTAAAACAGTAATAAATGACATTATGCTGAGCATTAAGGGAAGATGGTTCTTGATTATGATCACTGCTGTAGGGTTGGGATGGGGAGAGAGAATGGCTGCAGAGGACACTGTCCACTGTGGGTACCGTAGGCTGCGAGATATAAGTGCAGTTCCATAGGCATTCCAGCAACAGCAGCCCCTCAGGACAAGAGCAGGTGGCCTTTCAAAGGTGCGACGGACAGGTTCTGGGTGACAGGAAATCTTTGTGGAGGACTCATAGGGAGCACAAATGAAGGCAGTGAGTCTTTGGAGAATAGAAAGCAACTCTGCTTTGCTTCAGCTCGAGGTTTATTGATGAATGGTGAGGCTAGAGTTGAAGAGGCCAGCTGATGTCCAGAGTAGGTGTAGCTTGAGGCTGACTTGGACAGTTGTGGTGGGACACCATGTACAAGTGTTGATACTTGGGGTGGTTAAATTACTAGTGAGCATAGGTGAATTTGAAACGCGAGTTAGGGAAAGGGAGAATTGTTCTTGTGTCAGGTGGAAGGTGTTTTCCAGGAGGAGGCATGAAAAGTGGAAAGGTTTAATGGACACTAATAGAGCAGCCTAATCCATAGTAACTGTGGAAAATCACCAGAAAGGCAAGGATGCCAATGTTTTAAGCTTGAGTTATGTGGAGAGCAGTAAGTATGACATATTTAAAGAAATTAGAAAGTCTGGTGGAATGTGGAATGTTTGTGCTTGCTTATTTCTGAGTTTTAGAAGGAAGAAGGTATTGTGAAAATATTTTTAAACCTGCTGAATGTGGTTGGAAGTGCAGATTGGTTAAGTAGTAGAGATGTTAAGAACTTTGAAAATAATTGGACACTGCAGGGATTTGGGAGCAGGAACCTGGGAATTGGGTTGGTTTTTCTGTGATTGTCCAATGGCCTGTGAGCAGTAATGGGACATGTGAGTCAGGGTTATTGTTCATGCCTTGGGCAGCACGTGGGCTCCTGATGGAGCATGTGTGGCAGGGATGGACAAATGACAGCAGCACCTGGCTTTTGTAAGTAAGTTTTATAAGAACACAGGCCCAACCATTGCTTATACTTTGTCTGTGGCTGCCTTTGCTGTACAATGGCAGAGATAAGTAGTTATGAGAGAGATCGTGTGGCCCATAAGCCTGAATCATTTACTGTTTGCCTCTTGAAGAAGATTTCCAGTCCTTCCGGTCTAAATGGTTAGTTGAAGTTGTCACCAGACAGAAACAGCAAATGCAGAAAAAGTACTGTGAAGCCAGTGGCTGTCAGTGGGGCTGTGGCAAGCAGAGTGTTAAGGCCTCATGCAAAGCCACTTACAGAAGCCAGGCGTCTCCCTGACCATGTGACACAGTGACGATTGGTGTCATATAGTGATCAGAACAGGTTTTAGCAAAAGTCAGAGCCAGAAATATCAGTGTGGGATGTGACTATAACAGGAGTTCCTGAAGCCAAGAGTCAACAAGAAGGAGAAGGTAGAAGAATTAGACCAAGGATAGGAATCTGGGAAATAACTTTTGTTGGGTCCAAGTGACAGATGAACAAATGAAGGACAGAGGCCAGAAATCAGGGAATGGAAAATTCTGTAGAGTCTGTTTTTTGTTTGATGTCTGAGCCTGAAGATTTTAGTTGTCTACCACCTAATTAAATAATAATTAGATCTGGTTTACTCAGTGCATTCTCTTTAATAATAATGAGGTATTGCTGTTGGAAATAGAATGTCCGTATTCTGTTTCTAAATTCAGATGATGGGGCAGCTGCATCCCCTGAGCTTGGAGACATGTCTCCTGAAGGGCCACAGCCCCCTATGATCCTCCTACAGCAGTTACTGGCTTCAGCCACCCAGCCATCTCCTGTGAAGGCAATCTTTGATAAACAGGAACTTGAGGTACAGTCACATAACCTTGATTTTTAACCCAGTGTACTAAATTGTGAATGACTTTTTTCCTAGATGTGTATTTTCTTAAAAACATATTCTGAATTTTAAATGATAATGCCAAATAATAATTATGATTGGGCCGGGGTTTTAGCTCAGCGGTTCAAGCACTTGCCTGGTAAGCGCAAGGTCATGAGTTTGATCCCTGGTTACCCCCCCTAAATAATAATAATAATAATGATTACTTAGCACCAGCTATTTTTCTGCCTAGGCAGCAGAACATCTTACTAGATAAAGAATGAGAAGGCTAAAGTTAACATTATTTTGGACTTGTGTAAATTATTTGAATAATTAACAGTATAGCATGGGATAAATGCTCATATGTCCATGGGGGGATCTTTTTCCAGGCTCTGTGTGATGAAGGACTCCGTAGAGGTGTTTGGTCACCAGATTTTTTATTGTGGGAAACTTGGGCCAGGGATACAGCTCAGCATCACAAGTGCCTGCACAGCAAGTGCAAGGTCTTGAGTTTGATTCCTGGTAACGAAAAAGAAAAAAAGAAAAAGAAATAAACTGGGAAGCTTTGCATTGACATTTTTTGACATTTTATCAATTCATTTAAAATATACCCATGTAAATATATCCTGTACTGGTGCACTGCAGTTCCTAGTGGACATTGGTCTTTCACCTTTCATTAGGGTGTAAGTTAGGTGAGAGCACTGGTACACACCTCCACCCTTCCCTTGTCTGCCCAGGCTGCTGCGCTGGCCGTGTGTCAGTGTTTGGCTGTGGAGTCCACTCACCCTTTGAGCCCAGGCTTCGAGGACTGCAGCTCCAGTGAGGCCACAACGCCAATTTCCACGCAGCACATCCGCCCGGCCAGGGTGAAGAGACGCAAGCAGTCACCTGCTCCTGCCCTGCCAATTGTGGTGCAGCTCATGGAAATGGGCTTTCCCCGCAGGAACATCGAGTTTGCTCTGAAGTCACTAACTGGTGCTTCTGGGAATGCATCTAGCTTGCCTGGTATTGCATTTTCCTTTTGGGGGCTTGTTTGCTTGTGGGTTCACATTTTAGCACTATTGGGCTTCATGGTGGCCTGTGTATGTTCGTGTTTAGGTGTGGAGGCCTTGGTTGGGTGGCTGCTGGACCACTCTGATGTCCAGATCACAGAGCTCTCGGACGCAGATACAGTGTCTGATGAGTATTCAGATGAGGAGGTGGTGGAGAGCATGGAGGATGCAGCCTACTCTCTGGTCAGTACCTGCGTGTTCCCTGCCTGTCTGGTGGTCTGAGCACTGTGTGTGTCACTTTCCTGTTTTGCTTGGGAGAACCAGCTGTATCCCCTGTGGACTGTCCAGAAGACTCACCCACAGTTCTGCTGGGCATGGAACAAGGTTGTCTGTTTTGGTATTGAAGTGCTCACTGGGTTTTCTATATTGTGATTTCTTTAAGACAGACCCTTGTTCTGTCTTTTTCATTAAAAAGTCATGTTTTTTTTATGACACACTGATTTCTCACCTGAGTAAATTGTTGCATGGGAGTCATTTGGAGATGCTTTGAAATCTTCCTATACTTACAGCTTTTGAGATTTCATTTCTGTTACTGTGCTATTGATTTTAGTATTTTTAAAATTACGACTTTTATGGGGAATATATAGTGTTCATACTTTACAAATTTCACAGACTTCCTTTAAAGTAGGTTTTTCTGTTCTCATTTTCTTCTTTTTTTAATGTATTATCTCTTGTAGTCTACTGGTGCTGTTGTGACAGAGAGCCAGACTTACAAAAAACGAGCTGATTTCTTGAGTAATGATGATTATGCTGTGTATGTAAGAGAGAACATTCAGGTGAGTGATTGTCTTAGGCTGGAGCCTGGTTTGTTATTTTGTTCAGCGAATAACTTGAACCTCTCTCCGTGCAGAGCTTCAGTGGACAGAGGCCTCTGACCTTGGAGAGCCTGCCTTTTTATGGCAGAAGACAGTCAGATGTACCCCATAACCCCTGCATCAGTCTAAGGGGAATGCGCTCTGTGAGGAGAAGGAGCGGACAGAGTGAAGGGGTCGCTGTCCGCACGGTGGTTGGGGGCTGTGTGGGAATGTGCGGTGTGAGGGTGGCTCAGGGCCTCTGGGCGAGAGCCCAGTGTGCAACTAGCAGACTGAGTAGCAGACCTGGGGCAGGGGTCCAGAGCTGAGAGCGGAGGTGGGTGCACAGTGCAGCTGGTGCAGAGACCACGTTTCTCTCACCCCTGTTGGTTCATTTCAATTTTGCTGGTTTTCTTTGTGCCATTCTCAAAACACTTGTAGTGATTGTATATTCCTTTATCCACCTTAAACCCTTCCTTTTCATATTCTGATTCTTTCATTTTAGTGTATTTGAGCAAACTTGAGAAATACCTCATTTTACCTGTAAATATATCAGTATATCCTGATGAAGGATTTTATTTTTAACACAGTGATGTTGCTCTTTAACCAACATTACCTAACAAAATAATCTCTTAATACCTTCTCACATCCACTGCTTGTTCTTCTTTCCCTTGTTTTCTCAAAAAATGGCTCTTTAGGTATTCAAATAATTTTAACTAAGATCATACACTTGTTTTTATGTCATGTGTCTCTTAAAACTCTTTTAAGCTAGAATAGTTTACCCTATTTCTAGCTCAAGCTACCATTTCAGCACCATAGAGTGGGTGCCTTCAGCCACAGACGTTCCTTTGTCATAGTTCTGGAGGCTGGAAATCTGAGACTGTCTTGGTTACTTTTTTCTTGTTGTTGAGACAAAAAATCTGACGCCCAAAATTAGGGAAGGGAAGGTTTATTTTTTGCAGTTACGGACATTTCAGTTCACACTTAGCTGGTTCCAAGGCAGGGTGACATGGCTGAGGGGTGGCCTGGCTGCTAGCAGTAAGAGCAAACAGGGTGAAAGAGGGGGCAAAAGCACGCCTCCTTCCCTCCCTAACACTGTATGCTGGCTCCACCCCTGGGCGGGTGCAGCACTCACACCACAACCCCAGTGCTAGACAATGAACCAATCACAAATGCTAGACTTAGCTGCCTCTATGACTACGTGAGGCTTGGGGGACCACCTAGACACAAACCATAACAGAGACCAAGGTGCCTGCTTGGGGTTTCTGCTGAGGAACTTCTTTCTGGCCTGTGGATGGCCGCCTTCTCACTGTGTCCATGCATGGAGTGGGGAAGGGAAGTAGGAGTGAGCAGTGTAACTCTGGTTTCTTCTTGTAAGGACACTAGTCTTTTTTTTTTTTTTTTTTTTAATTCCTTAACAGACCTATCTCCTAATATAGCTACATGGAGGGGTAGGGCTTCAACACATGACTTTTTGGGAAGACACATTCATTAATTTTATAACACCCCCTTGACATTCTCTAGTCCCTTCCGTTGGTTGATTGTTTGATTGGTTTTGAGACAGGGTCTCGCTATTTAGTTCAGGCTGGCCTCGAGCTTACAGTGTTCCTCCTGCCTCAGCCCCCTGAGTCCATGTATTTATTTGTGGGTAAAACTGCATTCTTGAAATGTCTTGTATTCTGGATTTTGTGGTGGCTCCCTTGTGGGGTTTTCTAACATCTTTCTTCGTCTGTAATATTTAAAGTAAGTGTTGTAAGGTGATTCAGGCTGAGCCTTTAGGCAGGAAGACTTCTTAGATGCAGTGTGCTCCATTTTGCCTTGAATTGCCAACATGCAGTGTGGGATCGGTTAGATCTTGTCAGCCTGCTCCTTCCACGGGCAGCTCTCCATTAACTGTTAATCTTGTAGCTCACTGGATGCTCATTGGTGCATTCCTTTTGGCAGTGCATGCTTCTGAGTGAGCCCAGTAATCTTTGACACCTACCTTTATGGCACAAGTTGTTCCAGGCTCATCTTCTGCATTCATACCCCAGATGTAGAACTAGCCAGTTTTCTGAGAAACTCTAGTTCCATTTAGTGTAAATAATACTTAAGACTACATTCCAGGTGCTAAGCAGAATCTTAAGAGATTACTACAACTTAAAATGGTTTGTTTCATTCATATACACTGGACTGGACTTTTCCTTTTAATTTTAGGTGGGAATGATGGTTAGATGCTGTCGAACATATGAAGAAGTGTGTGAAGGTGATGTGGGCAAAGTCATCAAACTGGATAGAGACGGATTGCATGACCTCAATGTGCAGTGTGATTGGCAGCAGAAAGGGGGTACCTACTGGGTTAGATATATTCATGTGGAACTTATAGGTATGCACTTTCTTTATTGCTTTTGTTTTTTTCTTTGAAACAAGAGTTTCCAGAAATGAATGCTAATTATATTGAATTTATTGTTGAAATCTCTAGGGTATCCTCCACCGAGTTCTTCTTCTCACATCAAAATTGGTGATAAAGTACGGGTCAAAGCCTCTGTTACCACACCAAAATACAAGTGGGGATCTGTGACTCATCAAAGTGTGGGAATTGTGAAAGGTAATATTACCTAGGCAACAACGTTCCAAATGTTAGCTTTTCATGAACTCAGAGTTCCTCTTCCCCCCAATTTAGAGGTAAAGAAATGCAAGTGTGCAGAAAGTGTTTTTTGGCCACCAACACAGTATGTCTGCAGTTGAATGGAATTAGATCTTTCAGTTCATTGCAGTGTGGGAAGACACAGACCTGGAGATTGGTTGTCTTCATAAAGGATGTTAGCGAGAGCTCATGATGATTGTGTTGAGTATTTGGGAGAGAATTTGAGAAAGCTAAGGGTATTGCTAAGATTAGGTATCTTAAAGTTAAGATTGGTATAAAGGTAGTCATTCACGTTAACCAGGATAGAGGAACATGTGGTTATATTTGTTGTTTGGATTAGAGTTGACTTTGATTAAACAAGGTTAAGGAGGGCTTTGTTTTAACCTTGATCCTTTGGTCACAGAATGGCCTTGCCTGATGTTGGGGTTCTAGGTAATTTATCCTGTCATTTGTTCTGCAATGAGCCAATGTGTTAGACCACCTCCCAGCTGTTAGAGACTGTGTTTCTGTTTTTCATACTGAATAAAAATTTAGGACTGTGTTTAAGAAGTGGAAATGTGCCAACTATGGACTCTGGGACCTGGAAACAAAAATTCTTCTCAGGTTATATTTAATGTGGTGTAGAAATTCCCCAAAACATGGCACACTCTGAAAGATATGTCTATTTTAACAGTTGTGTGAGAAATAAGTATGCCTGTTGTTTTATCACTAAATGCTTTTGATGTCACATAGTGGTAGTGCTTCTCAAGTGGATGGAGGGCATTGTTTGAAATTCTGTTTATACAAAAACGAATGGGTTATTTGATATTTTACTTTTTGGGGAGGGGGTGGGTACTGGGGATTGAACTCTGGACCTAACACTTGCCAGGCAAGCGCTTGTGCTGCTGAACTAAATCTCTGGCCCTGATATTTTACTTTTTAAAAATATTTTTCTTTGCTTAAGAGATTCTTAAGAGTTACAGGGCAAAACAGAGGTAAATTTTGAAAAGAATATGGTTTTAAGTCAATATTTTAAGTCATATCTTACTTTTATTAAAGGACAAGTGACATTAGTAACATGTTTTTATTTCCTAACTTACCAAATGTACTAAATGGAATTGTTTTACTTGGTGTAATTATAGACCTTTGGGTGGAAAATGATAAATATATACAAAAGAGAGAATATAATATAATGAGCTTTCATGTGCCTCTTACTCAACTTCAACAATAGTCAACTCATAACCGAAGCTCCTTCATTCATGATCCCTTCTTTTGATTATTTTGAAGCTAGTTCATTTCATCCCTGAGTATCTTAGCCACATACCTTTAAATCTCTAAAAGATAAGTACTGTTTGTAAAATACAGAGAACTCCGATATAATATCACATGGCTAGGTGAGTTTTAATTTTAATTGTAGTTTTATCTTGATGATAAAGATGTCTCAGGTGGATTCTGTTCTGTCCTAGCTTTCAGTGCCAATGGAAAAGACATCATTGTTGACTTTCCTCAGCAGTCTCACTGGACTGGGTTGTTGTCAGAAATGGAGTTGGTGCCTAGTATACATCCTGGGGTTACGTGAGTTTTAATTTTTATGATCGCTACGTTTGTTTTGGGAAGAAGGGTTTTCTTTGAATTAAGTTTAATAAATAATCTCATCTTTTTTTTAATCAACTCAATGACTGTTTTAAAAATAGGTGTGATGGCTGTCAAATGTTTCCTATCAATGGATCCAGATTCAAATGCAGAAACTGTGATGACTTTGATTTTTGTGAAACGTGTTTCAAGACCAAAAAACACAACACTAGGCATACATTTGGCAGAATAAATGAACCAGGTAGGGCAGAACGGTTATCTATCAAACATGACTAGTAGGATAATTACTATGAACACTAGTGTATTGGAATGTGTTCTTCTCAGTTCATAAGTATATGCTGAATACTGCAAAGCGAGCACAGTTAGACAGACGGGACAACCCTGTCCCCTGGTAACTGTTTTTTTGTTTTTTTGTTTTTTTATTAGAGGAATTGGAGTAACAGGATTTGTTTGTTTTGTTTATCTTTTCAACTGTTAATGGACATGTGAATTGCTTCCACCTTTTGGCTATTATGAATAATGTTGCTGTATGCCTGAGCATTCAAGTATCTGTGTGAGTCCTTGTTTTCAAAACTTGTATGTATGTACCTAGGAGTGGACTTGCCAGGGTCCTATGGTAGTTCTTTAATTTTTGGAGTTAATGCCAAAATATTTTCAATAGTGACTATACCATTTTGTATTTCCACTAGCAATGCAAAAGACTTCCAATTTCTCCCCCTGCTCACCAATACCTGTAATTTTATGGGTTTTTATCATGGCCATCCTACAGTGGGTGAGAAGTAGCTGTGATTATTGGTATATGCTGCTGTGCATCTGCCTGGGCATAGAGAAATACTTCTTCACATTTACTTCTCTGGGAGTTGGTAGGGCTTGATAACTTTGTGGCTTGCTATCTTTTATCATTTTTGGAAATTCTGTATCATTTTGTATTTTTTCACATCTTACACCTGCCCTATTCTCCCTTACTTTGGGGGAGTTGCTTTGCACCTTGTTTATTTCTGCCTGACAGGTCTTTTATGTTTTTATTTATGTTTTCTAAACCGTTGCTTCTCGGTTCTTCATTCTAGATATTTTGTTACCTCTAGGGCCTCACACATCCTAGGCAAGTACTCAGCCACTGGGCTACCCTTCAGCCCTCCCTGTTCATTAAGTTCTTACCTTTAATTTAATTACGTACATCAGTTCTAGACTTTCTAGTTTTTTCATTTCTCTACTAATATATTCTGTGTTGTCTTGTCTTTTTGAACATACTAAGCATAAAGTCTGTCTTACAAGTCCAGTTTCTAGAGTCTTTGGGGCTATTTCTATACATTTCTGTTAGTTTGTATTTATTTATTTTTTTTGTCTCTTATGTACCGTTATGTTCTGGACTTTGTGTTTGCAAAAACCATTTCTTGAACTAATTTGAAGTAGATGTTCTCTTTCTCCAGAGATCTGGGGAAGGGGGTTGTTCTGCTAGGTATTTGAGGTAAGTAGCTATCTGAGCTCACTTTAATCAACTTTCCGTGACTTAGATGTTCCCACACTCACAGTCTGTTAAAAAAAAAAAATACAAAGAAAAAAAAAAGTCAGGCAAAACCCCCACAACTTTCGTAGTTCCCCCTTCTTTCTTATTTCCTTATTGTGCTGAAGCACAGATTGTTTTCTGTGGACATCCCCAACCTTCCTGGTGTCTCTGACTCCAGTTGCTGTCCTGTTTTCATCCTGAGACTGTCAGGGTGCAGTTGGTCCTTTGGGGGCTTGGAGGAGAAGCTGACAGATACCATCCAGGCAAAACAGCTTCGGATCTGAGTGCCTTACTAAGACATCTCATTCATCTTCAGTGCTGTTTCCATTCTGGCCATGTGCTTCTTTACCATCTTATTCATTCAGATACTTTGAAGATGATTTGTTCAGTTTTTGAGTGTTTGTCTAGAGCTTGTAGTTGTCCTCAGCAAGAAAGACCTGTTTCTAAGTTTATCACTACAGAATATGGAAGTGTTTTGCAAATTTGCCTTTTCTTTCTGCATTTGTGAAAGGATTCTTAGTTTTTGTGGTATTAGGATTAAACCCAAACCCTTTACATGCTACGTGAGCAGTCTATCACTGAGCTACACCTGTAGAATCCCAACAACATTTTTGAGTGGAATATTTTCTTCAGGACTGTTGCTGAACTTTTCTCACAACCATCACCATCATTTTTGAATGGGAATATCCTGCTGTACTTTTTGCCTGAGAGGTTTAAGTAGGATAAATTACAGTATTATGTAGACTTCTCATAAATCAGTATAAAATATCTTGCCTGACTCTTTTGAAGAGATTTTTGTTCTTGGCTCCTTTTAATTAAAAAACTTTGTCTTTATAAAGTGAGAAGATTATCACTATGTAGTACTTTTGATATCTTGACCATGAAAGATCTGTCTTTTGCCCACATGAAACAGGACAGTCTGCAGTGTTTTGTGGCCGTTCTGGAAAACAGCTGAAGCGTTGCCACAGCAGCCAGCCAGGAATGCTGCTGGACAGCTGGGCACGCATGGTGAAGAACCTGAACGTGTCGTCTTCAGTGAACCAGGCTTCCCGACTGATTGACGGCAGCGAGCCTTGCTGGCAGTCCTCAGGGTCACAAGGAAAGGTAGTGTGAGATGGGGCACACAGGAAATGCTTTGTTTTGGGAAACACTTTCATTTAGATTTTCTACACGTACTGTTTTACTGATGCTACCATCCGTCAATATTCATTTTATATTTCATTTCATAAATTAAAATTTTAAAAATTACAGAGTAATATGCAGTTGTCAAGAGATTTTAAACAGTATTAGAGGTTTTACCCAACTGATCAATTGATGGAGGATGTAGTAAGCCTTTTGATTTCCTTTCCTGAATAAAATGTACAAATTCTGGTTCTGCTTCTGGTGCAAAGGTTTTCTCACACAGCCGCCCATTGCTGTCTTTCGAGAGCTCTCATATCTGCTGTCCTGTGAGGGTGCACCTCAGGTGGCACACAGTGCAGGCTCAGAGAGAAGGCCATTTTTTCCATCTTAACTCTGGTGTTTTCTGTCGCTGGCTCTTCATGGGATGCCATCCTTGATGAGGAATCTATAAATATATCAATTCTGGGGTTTAGAGTGAGACTTTCCTCGAATGAGCGATGATGGGAAGGAATAATTAGTTTCTGCCAGGGGAATACAAGATTTTCTTTTTCTTTTTTTTTTTGCCCCCCTGGCACTAGGGATTGAACTCATGACCTCGCGGTTGCCAGGCAGGCACTTACACCACTGAGCTAAATCCCCAGCCCTTGTCTTTTTGAGACAGGGTGTCACTGTGCAGCTCAGACTCAGTTTTGAGCTCACTTTGTAGCCCAGGCTGGTCTCAAACTCGAAACAATCCTCCTGTCTCAGCCTCCCAAGTGCTGGGATTACAGGTGTGCACCACCAGGCCCAGCTAAATGTTTATTTCTCTCTCTCTGTCTCTCTCTGTCTCTCTCTCTGTCTCTCTCTCTGTCTCTCTCTCTGTCTCTCTCTCTCTCTCTGTCTCTCTCTCTCTGTCTGTCTCTGTCTCTGTGTGTGTGTGTGTGTCTCTCTCTCTCTCTCTCCTGTTTTGGTTCTGGGCATGACATTGTGCTTCCCAGGCAGCCACTTAAGCCACTAAGTCCTCAGCTTCAAAATTTTCTCATACTATATTTTAATGTTAAAAAACTGAGATAGCTGGCCATGGTGGTGCATGTCTATAATCCTAGCACTTGGGGGACTGAGGTGGGAGGATCACCATGAGTTCGAGGCCAGCTTGCCCTACATAGTAAGACCCTGTCTCAACAAACAAAACAAAATTGAGTTAAATTGACACTTCAATATTATAAGGAGATAAAATACAGCTTGATTTTGCTAACTGAGAATTTTCTTTTTTAAAGCATTGGATTCGTTTGGAGATTTTCCCAGATGTTCTTGTTCATAGATTAAAAATGATAGTAGATCCTGCAGACAGTAGCTACATGCCATCCCTGGTTGTCGTGTCAGGTAACTGAATTTACTTACTGAAAAAGAGGTCTTTTCTGTCTATTAATAAGACTGCTTTGTTTGATTGCTTTGCTGTTTTTTTCTGCAGGTGGAAATTCCCTAAATAACCTAATTGAACTAAAGACGATCAACATTAACCCCACTGATACCACTGTACCTCTTCTGAATGACTGTACAGAGGTGAGTGCAGTAGTTGAGACCCGTCTTCCCCTCTCCATTAAATAATACTTGTTTTAAAGTTTCAACCGTTTGTTTTATACAGCTTGAATTTGCCGTGGTTCAGAGCAACTTGAAAAGAAAATGAAATAGATTTCAATTTGTTTCTCTTTGCACTTCCTCTAGCCAAAAGGCTGAGGAGCGCTCTGTTTCTCCTTGGTGACAGCGGTAGTAAGTGTGGCTGGCACAAGTCATCAGGCATTTGACTGAGGCTGCTATTTGCCTCACATATTTTTGTCTTCCTTAAATATCTTTTAGTTTACGATGGTTTTTCTGACCATATATATGGTGTTGAAATTGTTTATTTGTTGTAATACCCTTGGGCAGCCAGGGTTGAATTTGGCCTGTGGTAGCAGTCTTTCAGTTGGTAATAAAGTAACTGTCAGAATGGATCTAGTTTATGGTATCTCTTGAAAATTCTGAGAGAACCAGTGAAGTTCTTTGAAACAGGAAACACTACAGATCTGTGAGATTTTTCTTCCTCAGATCCTCATGAATCTTTACACCCACACGGTACAGCACCACATTTAACTATATTAAATGTAGTTAAAACGAATTTTTTGGTATTATTCTGTTGTTTTGTAGGACTAGTTTAATTGAGGCAATGATAGATAAAATTATCAAGTATTTGATTGTTTTATTCATCCAAAGTTTATTATAAGTGAAGGGTTTTATTTTTAAATCATTAAGTGCAGCTGGGGGTGGTGGTCACACCTATAATCCCATCACTTGGGAGGCTGAGACAGAAAGACTACCATGAGTTTGAGGCCAACCTGGACTACATAGCAAGATCCTGTCTCCAAAAACAAAAAAAAGAATTTGTTAAATATAGTTTATCATTTATTCTTTTTTTTTTCTTTGTGGTAATCCAGGGCCTTAAGAATGCTAGGAAAGCACTCTACCACTGAGCTACACCCTCAGCCCTATCAATCACTATTTTTTTAAATCTCTATTTATTTATTTGTTTATTACAGTACTGAGGATTAAACCCAGGGGCGCACTCCACTGAAATACATCCATAGCTCTTTGATTTTTGTACTTTATTTTGAGACAAGGTCTCAGTAAATTGTCCAAGGTTGGCCTCCACCTTGCAATCTTTCTGTGTCACCCTTCTGAGTATTTGAAATTTCAGATGTGCAACACCACACCCAGTTTAGATTTATGTATTTCTCCCTTCTCTTCCCCCTTCCCTCTCCCCTATTCTCATCCTCTCCCTCTTCTCCCTTTCTCCCTTCATTCCTTCTTTCCATGGTACTGGGGTCTGAATCCAGTGTCTTTACATTTAGATAGGGCCTCACTATGTCTCTAAATTGCACAGACTGGGCTCAAACGTGTGATCCTCTTGTGTTGGCCTCCTAGGGTCCTGGGATTACAGGTCTGTGCCACCATACTCGGCATGTATATTTCTTCAATATCAGTCTGTTACTCCATTCTCACTGGGTCAAACTTTGCTTCATTTTATTTTTGTTTTATTTTTAATTGGCAAATAATAATTGTATATATTTATGGGTGCATTATGGTATTCCATTTCATGATACCTTGTGGAACAATGAAATCAGGCTAGTTGACATAACCTCAAATACTTCTTTGTGATAAGATTTAAAATCCTCTTAATATTTTGAAATATATAATACATTATTTACTGAAGTTACCGTTCATTTTATATCGATTAATATTTAATTAGTAGCTGTGTTTATGAATAAATTGACAAATTATAAAAATGAAAAATAACATTGAATATTTCTGAGAAAAACTACCGAATTGTGCATTTTACTGTTAACTTGTTGCTAGGTATCTGAGTGCAGTTTGTAGTGTCTTGTAGTCCCAAGTGTTTTTGTGTTTTGACTAAACCAGTGAATATAGAGTTAGTTAAGCCAGCAGAGATTGTTGGCAGAGACTTAAGCTAAAATATTTTCAATTCAAAACAGTTCAGTCTGTAATATTTGGTTGAGGGGATCTTTTTGAGACAGGATTTCACAGTGCAGTTCAGGCTGGCCTTATGCTTACTTTGTAGCCCAGGCTGGCCTTGAACTCACAGCGATTCTACTACCTCAGCCTCCCGAGTGCTGGAATTACTGGCATGTGTTGTTACATCCAGCCTTAGTCTATAATACTTGATAAGTACAAAGTACTGCATATCACTTAGGTAAGAAGCACTAAACATTGTGAGTAAATAGGAGAAACTCAAGGGCTGGGGATTTAGCTCAGTGGCCTAAGTGCCTACTCTGCAAGCATGAGGTCATGAGTTCAATCCCTGGTGACACCAAAAAAAGAAAAAAAAACAAAAAAACAGTAGGAGAAAGTCATGATTCCTTGCTCTAGCCAACTGAAAAACTAGAAGACATCAGACTCTTTACCAGTGTTTGCTGTGCATCTTGACTTGTTATGAAATTTTTAATGTATAACCGAAAATAGCATACTGAAACCTTTTAGAGCCCAAGCATCAACATTTATCAGTATTTTTCCAGTTGTGTTCATTCATTCTCTCCTTCCTGTTTCTTTTCCCCAGAAGTGATTTTATTTCAGTATCATTTATTTCACTATTCATTTCAACAAGGACTTTGTCATTATTAAATCCAGCATTTATTCTTCAGTGTTACATAATATCCAATCTGTGTCCTTATTTTCCAGTTATCCCATAGATGTCTTTTTGAGGTTGAATTATATTACTCTTGATGCAGACATTGTCTACACTTTGCACTCCATTTAACTCTTAGTTCTCTTGGCCTTTTTCTTGCTAAAGGAGGAAAAAAAGACTAGGCCTTTTTACCTCTCTCTCTCTCTCTCTCTCTCTCTCTCTTTCTCTCTCTCTCTCTCTCTCAGGTAAACATTGAACACAGGTCTTTGCACTGAGCTACATCTTCAGTCTTTTTCAAAATTTTGAGACAGGATCTTGCTAAATCACTAAGTTGCCCAGGCTGGGCTGGAACTTGGGATCTTTGTGCCTCTGCCTCTCAGAGTACTGGGGTTACAGGCCTGCATCAACAACATTGTTTATATCTGGCTAGCATTGTTTATATTCTTGCTTTGGCTTTTGCATTGTTCATGGATGTTTGTTAAATCTGTGAAATAAGTAGATCTTGAGGTTTGGTCAGGTCCAGGTTAGACACTGGAAAGAAATTGTTAGTACTGTGGGCTTCCTGCCACATCACTTCATTTACATATAACATAAGGATAGAAGAATATTGTCAGGACCACCATAAGAATGCAGTCTGCCATGTGCAGAGTGTGGGACACTTGCAGGATTAGCACATGGACTTTAACAAATGACAAAGACATAACAGGAGCTTTGGATCTTGTTTTATTTTGGTTTCAGTAGTTCAACAATAATCCAACAATGAAATGACTTTTATGATGCAATGAGACATTTGATTACTGTAGCATATGAGATGACATAGGAATTATTGTTTGAGCTATAATAATAATGTGGACATAGTTTTTAAAAGCCTGTAATTCAGTGGTACATGCTGAAGTTTTGAAAGAACAGTGTTCTTGTGCTAATACATATATAAACAGATTGGTCATAGGTTGATAAGTGTGAATTGAGTGACAGCTTATGGAGTTCTTTGCACTTTTTCACTAATCTGTGTATATTCGAATATTTTATTATGAAGGCTGTGTGACTATCTGACATTTAATGTCTTTCTGATGTAACATATCTTGCTTTAAGAGAACTCTGAAAGACGATGGTTTGCCATTTAGTAAGGCTTTCATCCTGCTTAGCTTTAGTAAGAAAATTAGTGCAAATCCAAACCACAGGTAAACATTTGATAAGTTAGTAACTTCTTTCAAAAGCAGATCTTACTTGGATGTGGTATATTTGCTTTGATCACTCAGCTGGTGTTTCCAGAACTTAAGGAGGCTGACTCTTCACAAGTTCTACATCTCAAAGATGTCTTGCTTTCCCAGCTACAGTATCACGTGTGCTGGGGTCTAAAAAGTGTAGCTCGTTATTTCTCGTCTAGTATCACAGGTACATTGAAATTGCCATCAAGCAGTGCAGGAGCTCAGGCATCGACTGTAAGATCCACGGACTCATCCTCCTGGGGCGGATCCGTGCAGAGGAGGAGGACTTGGCTGCGGTTCCTTTCTTGGCTTCAGATAACGAAGAGGAAGATGATGACAAAGGCAGCAGTGGGAGGTGAGAGCCAGGTGTGACTGGTACTTGCTTAGCTTCACTTTGGTCTAGAATCCTCTCTCAAGTGTGTGTTAAATCAGCATGTTTTACGTGGAGAGTAGGCTTATGCCTGCAAGATCGTTTAGTTAAAAGAAAAAAAAATTTGTGTTTTTAAGAAAACATTGAAATATATTACATTTTAAAAAATATTGTTAAAATGAAAATGCTTGTTTTTTTTTCTACCTGAAGTATTACTGTACTCTTGGTATACTATCCTTGTAGGTTTTTTTTGTTTTTTCCTATTCTAAATTACTTTCCTATGGAAGTGGTATGGTATATATTATAGCTTTTATTTTTTTAATAAGTGTTTATCATTACATTTTAAAGAAAAATTCATTTTTATTATGATAAACTATGCATAATATATAATTTACCATTTTAACTTTTTTTTCTTCAGTACTGGATATTGAATCCAGGGCCTTCACACTGAGCTACATCCCCAGCCCTTTTTTATTTTGAGGCAGTCTCGCTAAGTTGTTCAAGTTGGGCTTGAACTTGTGATCCTTGCTTCAACCTCCCAGATCGCTGAGATTGCAGGTGTGTGCCACCACACTGAGCTCTCTTGTAACAGTTTTTCATTGCAGTTCAGTGGCATTAAGTACACTTGCATTCTTGTGCAGCTCTCACTACCAACCTTCGCTGTAATATCTTGTGTATAATTGGTTTTTTTTTTTTTCCAGGTTTGTTTTTATTGACTGGGATTTAGGGTATGGGGTGGGAAATGTCACCTTGGGGCACACCCCACTCCCATCCCCCAGGTGATGTCCATTCTAATCTTCCCGGACTGTTCTTTGAAGCTTCTTCTTTTTCTTGGCACTGCCCTTCTTGTGTATAATTTTGTAGCGCAACTTTTCATCTTATGACTCGCTTCTCATTTACTTACTTAAATTCTCCCTGTGGGTGAGTGGTATGGTGATGACTGTTACCACTCAACATGCATTTACATACATCAGCATGTGTCTACTGTTGGTCAGTCCTGTGGTGAATGTGTAGAACAAAATCAGACAAATTTCCATGAGTGTATTGCTACATCATTGACCAGAAGAGAAGTGCATGTGCCTTGAGGGTCTGCAGTAGAGCACTGTACCAGGACGATGGTACACGAAGAGTCAGTGTTACCAAGAAGAGCAGGCAGACAAGGGTGCTTCTGGTACAGGGAACAACAGTGTGCCAGGGGATAACAATATCTGTCATTTGTGCATTTATTCCGAGATGTGCTCTAGGCCCTGTTTACTATTACAGCAACAAATAGTGTAGATGATCATTGTCCTTACAAGTCGTATTTTCCTAGATTAATTGCTATAAGTGAAAATGCTAAGTCAAAGGGTATGCAAAATAAACTAGTATGTTTTGGGCTTGGAATGTATCTCAGCAGCAGAGTGCTTGACTAGTATGCACAGTGCCCTGGGCTTGATCCCTAACACTATGGAAATGAAATCTAAGTTAGTGTATTTTTATTCCCCAAGGCACCCTTGGATTGCTAGCATGGACTTGGCCCTGCAGTCAGGCACCAGAGGCAGTCACCAGTGCTGGCTTTACCCTGTTGAACCAAACACTCTTTGCTTAGGTTCTTTCCAGTGTGTGATGTAAAGAGACAAAGATGATTGTCTGCATGGCTGCTGGGCACATTCCTGTGGTCAGGAGTGGGCAGCTGCTGTGCAAGAAGTACTCCAGGGCTCTTTTGTCTTGGCTTTAGAGTCTGTCCTGTTTTATTTCAAAACCTTTTCCTTATAGAGCTTGTTTTTCTGTGCCTGATATCACATAGTTTTTCTAAATTTTTATTCCCAAACCATAAAATTTTGATCCCATAAAGTAAATATTTATTAGCATATAACATATTAAAAAAAATCTTACCTGTGTAGAACCTAGTTTCCAGAGTCTTCAGTCTTCCATCTTAGCTTACAAAAATAGATCAAAAGCTTTTTACTAAAAAGTCAGAAACCCCACACATAAAAGAAGCAGTTCCTTAGCATTTGGCTGTCAAAATACCAACCCAAAAAAATCTAGCACTATCTTAAGTGTTTTTGTGGCTTCAAGTTCAAGAATTAGAGTGTTTTTTCCTGCTGCTGTTTAACTTCCTCAAGAAGACAGATAAGGGGATGGGATGAACCAAGTGGGAGGAGCAGGTCTTCTGGAAAAGAAAAGCGGCAAGGACCTCCATCCAGCTAACCAGCAGTTAGGCCTTCTGGCCCATGTCATGTGCAGAGGGTATGAAGGAAGAAAGCATTTGGCTTAAATACATTTATCTGTGTTAGAATACCTCCAGGATCATATGGGTATATCTGTTTTATTCTTTCTTTTGGGACCAGAATGGCCAAATGTGTCCAGGTTTTGGGACATTATCACAAGTCCAGTCCCAATGGCTCTGTGTATAGTACCTGTGTGTTTTGGTGACTGGTGTCAAAATAATTGCTATGTTTAACTTGATCTCTGAGAAGAAAAAGGATGCATGCTATACCCAATGAAGATCTCTACCAAAAATGAAAGGGTAGGAGGCATACAGATGCCTAGAAATGTGGACTCTCTGGAACTCTTAATCCTGTACAAGCTTGAGATTTTATTTCATTAAGATACAACAAAGTTTTTGAGTGCTTGAGTTTGCTTTTCTTTTATGTCATAAATGTCTTACGCTGAATGATCTCTGTTTCTTTGTTTTCCCTTTTGGTTAGCCTTATTAGAAAGAAGGCTGCAGGGCTGGAATCGGCAGCTACAATAAGAACCAAGGTGTTCGTGTGGGGACTGAATGACAAGGACCAGCTGGGCGGGCTCAAAGGCTCGAAGGTATCTCCCTTCTAGGCTCAGCACCATCATTACTGGCCACCGGAGGACATGAAGGTGTTCTGTGGTGTTTCTGTCCACAAAAGCCTCAGAGACAGCCATTTTCAATAATAGTTTTACCTCCCATGTGTGGTTTTTAACATTAGTTTTTGGAAAGCAATTCTTTTTTTTTGGCTTTTGGAGACAGGGTCTCAGTATGTGTTCAAACTGGCCTTGGGCTCACTTTGTATCCCAGGCTGGTCTCGAACTTGCAATGATCCTCCTGCTTCAGCCTCCTGAGTGCTGGGATTACAGGTGTGTGCCACCGTACCTGGCTTTGGAAAGTAATTCTTAAACTGATAGGTGTTATCAAATTTAGTTTCTGAGAAGCCTCTATCCTTGAACAATAATTGCTCTTGTATTTCTGTAAACGAGACTTTTGAAGAGAAATGCAGAGATGAAAGTTGTAGACTGTAACTGTGTTCATCTGGCCCTCATTGCATTTTGCTTACCAAGAACAAAATGCTGTGTTAAAAATGCCATAGTGATGTGAAGATAAGTAAGATGGATGCCTGGCCTTTGTACACTTGGTGCCTGGCTACTTCAGGGTGAAATAGTCCCTGTAGAGAGAATGCTTTGTACAAAGCAACAAAACACGTGTCTATGTGCACATATACACCTGTCATCTTTGAGGGGTTTGTTGGGGCTAGCGACTTTCATGTTCTCATTCATCTGTTTTTTTTGAGATAAGATCTCATTGTGTAGTGCAGGCTGGCCTTGAACTTGCTTTTGTAGTCCAGGCTGTCCTCAAACTCATGGCAGTCCTCCTGCCTCAGTCTCCCAGGTGCTGGAATTATAGTCATGTGCCACTTTGCCCAATGCATACATCTTTTTAATAAGTCATGGACTCATGGGAAGTGACATGTGCCACTTGTCGCATAGTTGGATGAAAGGTTAACTTGAAAAGTATCTATGTTGCTTAGAGATTTTTGAAAAAGAAAGATCAAACTAATTCCATGTTTGAACTAGAGTTGAATACCATGTACCCTCCATCACTCAGTGTCTCATCTGAGTGTCCCTAAAACAAATGTGTCCACATTTCAGCTTTTGGAAACAGTTTCTCATTTTGGAAGACCGAATCTGCTTGCTTTTTGTGTTCTGCGAGACATCACCTATCATAGGTTCTCTTCTTACCTGCATTATCGAGAAACTAAGACAATTAGAGCTCATGTATTTGAACTCTTGACCTATCGAGGTCCAGCTAATTTTTATCACTATTTGGACAGCCTTGAACTACATTTGTGTGTTGAGATCCCTCACTTATTTTGAAGTGGGCAGTTGCAGTGAGCTGTGGGAGTCTCAGCTGTTTTCTGGATGGGCTGTCCAGTGAATGGTCACCAAGGCATGGCCATTGTTGGGAGCTGGGACCCTAGTCTGTTGCACGTGGAACTTTCATATGAAGGACACTGAGAGGCCCACAGTTGTGATGATGAACATTTCTCCTACTGCAGGAATGACTCTGAAAGTTTAAGAATCTGTTTAAAAAGGTTTCTTCCACAAAGAGCTCTAGGGATTTTAAATTAAATCACACACACTTACAACGGAAAATAGAAGCATCTGATTTCTTAGAGGTATCAGAGTCAGAATCAAAGAGAATGAGCAGGACTTGACCTAACTTTTATTTTTGCCTGTGGTCATCATATATTTTACTTTTCACCTTTTATTGTGGAAATGTTCAAATTACCCAGGTGGAAAGATTAGGGTTGTGAGCCTGCATATCCCTGGTACTAGCTTTAGCAGTTACTAACAGCTGGCTATGTTTTTGTCTTTATTTTCTGCTCCTTCCACAAATTAGTTTATTTTAAAATAAATTTCAGTATATCTTCATTCTTACTTTAGTGTTAAAAAAAACCTGTGACTGATGTAACCATACAGATTTATAGTGAATCCTTGTAGCATATGTTTAAGAATTTTAAAGTGCAAATGAAATTCTCTTTCTTTTTGCCTTTTTTTAAAAAAAAAAATCTTTTTTTTTAGATAAAAGTCCCTTCCTTCTCTGAGACTCTGTCTGCTCTGAATGTGGTACAGGTGGCTGGTGGTTCTAAAAGTTTATTTGCAGGTATGATTATCCTAATATTAGAAAAATTTTTAAATTATGCGTAGCACATACATAAAAATAGCTTTCCCCATCTGTGGTTCTTTGCAGTGACTGTGGAAGGGAAGGTGTACGCTTGTGGAGAAGCCACCAATGGCCGGCTGGGACTGGGCTTATCGAGTGGGACGGTCCCAATTCCACGGCAGATTACGGCCCTCAGCAGTTATGTGGTCAAGAAGGTGGCTGTGCATTCAGGTAAAGTGCTGGCACCCACACTGCGTGTGGAGTAAATCTGTCATTTTCAGAGTGCAAATTACTAAGGCCTGTAAATAATTTTCCCTAAGTTGTCCTTGCATCTGCTTTCAAGTTTTACCTTAGTTAATAGGAAGAAAAATTGGATAATATAAGTCCCTGACTGGTCTGGAATTTCATTAGTGGTACAAAATTAGGTGTTTTGAAAACTAGCATTGCCAGTATTTCAGTCATGTGAGTATACCCCTCCAAAGGTGGGATGTTCAGTCTTGGAGCCATGGTCTTGGGCCCTTTGTATCAATAAAATAATAAAGTTCTGTGCTTAAATGTGTTTATTTTTCTGGAGAGTCTGTGACTTTTATCAGATTCCCAAAAGTATCTATGAACCACAGTGATGAGAAAGACCGTTAAAAAAAATCCACTCCCCTTCTCTTTAAGGCAGTTTCATTAAATGTTATTTTGAAGCACAGCGTTCGGTCTCTGAGGTAGAAACGAAGCTCAGTTTATGCTTGCACCAGAAAGGGTTACATACGATCCCATATAACAAGAAATCCAAATGTGCTTAATGTCTTAAGCAAGATAGAGGTTTACCTTTCTCCTCTGTGAAAGTGTATAGGTAGGGTCTGGGCCAGTCCGTGTGTCCTCCCTTCCTAGTGGTGTGGGAGGAAGACCTGCTGCTGTGTCTTCTGGTCCAAGGCCCAGGTGGGAACAATGACTTGTCTTCCAGTCCTTGCAGCCCTCTCCAGAGCATCCCATGGGCAGGGGAGGCGGAAAGAGTGCTTGCTAGCTGAGCACTTTGCTGCCTCTTAATAATATGGGGGTTCTGTTAATACAGAAGTGGGGAGGATAAATGTTAGGGACTAGGGATCCTGCTGCCACCTTTCCTCCAGGCCCCGGGAGCTGGCAGAACAAGTCATGCCTGTGACCCTGAGAGGTCAGGTGTGTGGACCAAGAGAGCACTGTGTCCTGGGGAAAGAACTGCTGTACGTCAGGAAGAGGAAATGTACTGTCTTGCTTGCAAATGGTGGTACTTCTGCTCAAATAATTCCACTGTTGAGTACATTACTCAGAATCTTAAATTGCTGCCATATTTGACAGTTTCCTCAATCACAAATGTGCCTATTTTTCAGCTAAATTTTTATTTTTTATACCTTTAAAATAAGAGGAGCACTTGATAATCAGCATTACTTTGTCTTACCCCTGCAAATAAAATTAGGTATTTATAGATTTATTTATTGTCCTTTTGAGAGAGGGTCTTACTATGCAGTTCAGGCCAGCCTTGAACTCCCAGTGATCCTCCTGCCTCAGTCTTTTGAGTGCTAGAATTGCAGGCATATGCCACCACACTTGGCCTATAAAATTAGTTTTAGAGTTCAAATTTATATAGTTTATTAAAGTTCATCTATTTTTGCACATGCCACTGAAAAGCTTTCATAATAACTGAAATGTTGATCCTATTTGCTTCATTCATTCAACACATAGTCATTGAGCACTGAAAACCAAGCGTATCCAAGCACAGAGCTTGGTATGAACTTTCTGTACCTGTGTGACTATTGCAGGTGGCCGGCATGCCACGGCCCTAACTGTTGATGGCAAAGTGTTTTCTTGGGGTGAAGGTGATGACGGAAAACTCGGACACTTCAGCAGAATGTAAGAATATTTTTGTTAATGAGAAATTATTATTGATAGTAACAGAAAATGCCTTTTGATAGTTGTTTTGCAGAAAGTTAAAACAGGATAGGCTGTTTATGGAAGTAGAGCTTTAGTAATTTTTTAAAAACATGGATCTGTTCTTTTTTATTAATGGATGAATATGTGATTTAGAGTTGCATAGTCTTTTTTTTTTTTTTAAGGTTTGGTAGTTAAGTTGGTTAGTAGATCTCATATTGAGTAAAGGTAGATCAGTGTAGATGTCTTTTTGCTATCTATGGAGAAGGATGAGGTATAGTTTAATCTTATTTCAGGAACTGTGACAAGCCAAGGCTGATAGAGGCACTGAAAACCAAGCGTATCCGGGACATCGCCTGTGGGAGCTCCCACAGTGCAGCCCTCACCTCCAGCGGAGAGCTGTATACCTGGGGTCTTGGAGAGTATGGCCGGTTGGGACATGGCGATAATACAACACAGCTGAAGCCCAAAATGGTGATTATACATGTTATTGTTTACAGAAAGCTTACTTACCATGTAGTGATTTCAACCAAAGATAAGCCTTGAGTCTGGAAAAGTTCAAAATTATGTGTGCGTTATTAGCTTTCAGTCTGTGAGACAATTTCCCCGTTCTCAGTGCTTGTGCTTGACTCTGCTTTAAATTTGTAATTGAGTAGGTGAAAGTTCTTCTTGGTCACAGAGTGATCCAGGTTGCCTGTGGAAGTAGAGACGCACAGACGCTGGCACTAACTGATGAAGGTGAGTATCTGTAATGAACCTAGCATTCTGGGTGGGGTGAATGTAATGAAACCGTGGCCTGAAGTTCTGTTTTAAACCTAGGTTTGGTGTTTTCCTGGGGTGATGGTGACTTTGGAAAATTGGGCCGGGGAGGAAGTGAAGGCTGTAACATTCCCCAGAACATTGAGAGGCTAAATGGCCAGGGAGTGTGCCAGATCGAGTGTGGCGCTCAATTCTCCTTGGCTCTAACTAAATCAGGAGTGGTGTGGACATGGTATGTGAACTTCCTCCTCATCTCCAGTGCGTCTGTTTCCATGAGCCCTGTGTGGCAAGCCTCAGCTTCAGCCCCTGGCCAGCCTGTGGTGCTCGTGGGCTGTCATTTTCTTACTCATCCAGGCGTCCTTGTCTTTTTGTTTATTTCCAGTTAAAATTAGTGACTGTATTAAATAGGTTATTTTGAAAAGAATATTAGAGACATTTTAGTGCACTTGTCTGTCTCATTTGGATGAGGTTTATGGAGAGAGTTTCTTCTGCTTGCTTACTATGTGAAAAGCCTAATAACCTAATGAATGATAAAATTTTTGAGAATGAAGCAGACTTCTGAAGAATCCTTTGACCCTGAAAAAACTTTATGTGTGATTCTTGTGAATGCTTATTTTATTAAAGTGTCAAACACTGGGTGCCCATACCAACCTTGGACAGTGTCAATACCATGACCAGAGGCAGCTTGAGAAAGGCATAAACCGTATAGCACTTTGGAATGAAGTTTGGGCTTGGGTCTTATTTTCAGTCTCTTTGTATGAAAATCATGTATGAACCATCTTGCTAGCTGAATTAATGATGGTTTTAGAATGTAAGTTCAGAGGCCTTGGCTGCTGTATGTGGTGATATCCCGTATCCCTGAGCTGGCTCTCAAAGGTGTGAGACAATGAGCGTTTTCTTTTACAGTATCACCAGAGTATAAGCATTTAGTGACACTCACACTGTTGACCTCACAGGGGGAAAGGGGATTATTTCCGGTTGGGCCATGGCTCTGATGTACACGTGCGGAAACCACAGGTGGTGGAAGGACTGAGAGGGAAGAAGATTGTACATGTGGCTGTTGGGGCACTGCACTGCTTGGCAGTAACAGACTCGGGGCAGGTAAGGCTGCAGGTGGCCTGGAGGTGATGTGACTTTCTAAGGTGGTATTCACAGCACAACTCCTACCTTGTCAAAGTTTGACCTTTGATAAAATGGGTCTTATACCAGAAGAATCACGAGAGTGGGGTGGTATTCATTTCGTTCACTGGTGTGTCTGCCTGCTCACCAGCACATGTTGGGGGCAGGGCCTTGGGAAATATGTGTTTTCACTCAAGTGGTGAATGAAAAAGTTATCATGTGGGAATGAGAAAGTTATCATTACTACTTTTGCTAAGCTCTTAGCAGTATTTTACTTAGGGAGTTTATAGATGATGGCAGAGACAACATCATTTCAGAAATAAAGTTATTAGTTGATAAGCGTTGCTCATTTTGCTGCTTAGAGAAGTATACACTATGACTGGATCATGGGTGTCACATTTTATGATTCATTTATGGAAGTAAAACTAGCATACTGTTTTTAATCAGAAATGAATTACGATTTTATAAAGGCAGGAAGCACATTACTTAAAAATAAACATGGTGTTTTTTATTTTTCTTTGTAAGATAAAGGAAAAATAAATTACTACTCTTCCTTGAAGGAAAGGATCCTCTTTGTATTCTGTAACAAAACAAAATGGATGAATTAGTTGGATATTAAGTAGATAAGTGATTATAGTTGCTGGGGAGGATTTTCATGGTTACATTCCAGTCTACACATGCCATTTTATAAGATTATGATACTGTTTTTTACCATTAAGAGCTCAATTCTTTGAAGTACCATGGAACATACTTTAAGTGTTTTCAAGTAAGTTTAAAGAAAATGATCTGAAATGTTGAAAATTGTTTTTTTTCCCTCATAAACAGGTGTATGCTTGGGGTGATAATGATCATGGTCAGCAGGGCAATGGCACAACCACCGTTAACAGAAAGCCCACCCTTGTGCAAGGCTTAGAAGGCCAGAAGATCACACGAGTGGCTTGTGGGTCATCACACAGTGTAGCATGGACAACTGTGGATGTGGCCACGCCCTCTGTCCACGAGCCCGTTCTTTTCCAGACTGCAAGAGACCCTTTAGGTGCTTCTTATTTAGGTAACACAGATTTATATCTTCTCTGAGATCCTTTTGCTAGTGACAGCAGTGTTGTAGATTGGTTTAAAGGTGCTGTTGTTATTGCAGTGTTGTAGATTGTTCAGTGGCACTGTGCAACCAAGATGCAGAAGAGTTGTGTTATATTCTTCTGTGATGTGTGCCCAAGTGAAAAGTTTTTGGAAGAAAGTACGATGCTGATTCTTTTCCCGGTCTGCTCTCTTTTCTAACAGCTTTGTTTAGTTACCATTGACACACAGCGAACTGCATCCATTTAAAGTGCACGTTGTGATCAGGCAGGCATGAAATCTTCCTGCACCCGTGCAGCATCCCCACAGAAGCTCTTCAACAGTACACCACACCTGATGGTTCCTTCACCCTCCACAACTCTTGCCTTTGCTCTTGGCTTTCCTCCCTCACCTCCTATAACCACTGGCTTCTGTTCTGTCCTCAGTTTGTGTAGTTTAGAACTGTATAAATGCAATCCTGCTGCATGCACTCTTTCACCTTACATTTTTCTCTAAGCATAATGTGATAGTTATTTTTGGTGTCAGCCTGGATCTGAGTGATGCTGTGTTAGCTTTTCGGCTCTGTGACAAAAATACCTGAGAGAAACAATTTATAGGAGGAACGATTTACTGTCTCATGGTTTCAGCCATGGTTAGCTGGCTCCATTGTTTTTGGGCCTGTGGTGAGGCAGTGTATTGTGGTGGAAGACTGTGTTGGAGCAAGGCTGCTCACCTCGTGGTAGCTGAGGAACAAAGAGCAAGGTATTCTGGTATGTTGTCTGTGGGTACTAGATTCCAGGGTCTTCAGCCCTTGAGTGGGGACTTTTGCACCAGTGTTGGGGATGGAGGAGGTTTTGAGCCTTGAGCCTCAAACTGGAGCAGCCCATCATTATTTAGATAGAGGGATCAGAGTCAGTATACTACAACAGGAAGCAGTTTCAGAGATTTTTTTACTGTCTGATCTTGGGCACTGAAGGTGTAACGTTGTCCCTTATATTCTGTCCAAGCTATGCACCCTCAGGGTGAGTCACACTCACACCCAGGGTGGGCCTTCCCATTACCCACACCCAGAATTAGGTCAAACCAATCAGTGAACTGAGTAACCACACACACTTAATCCCAGAATCCCACACATTAGATTCAGCTACCTCTGAAAAACCCTGTCTATAACCTTGTGAGGCTTTGGGGGGACATCTAGACACAACCCAAAATATCATTTTCCTCTGTTTGAAGGGTTTCCTTTGTTGTGTCTCATAGTATAGATGTGACTCTTTCACTGAGCACTTTAAAGTCTGAATTAATATATATTTGACTTTATTTTGTGGGAGATCTTTGCTGGGTATAGAATTCTAGTTTGACCATTTATTTCTTTAAGTGCCTTAAAGAAGTTGTTCCACTGTCTTGCTTTGCTTTTAGTAACATGTGTTACTCTTTTCTTTGTTCTTCTATATGTAACGTGTTTTTGTCCCCTGGATGCTATTAAGAATTTTGTCTTCCTGGTTTTGACCAGTTTGATTATGCTGTATTCTTGTGTGGGTATCCTCATGATTCTTGAGTGTGTGGTTTGTTGTGCTTCTTGGATCTATGAGTTCATAGTTTTCATTAAATATGGAAAACTTTCTGTCACTATTTCTTCGGGTTTTTTTTCCTTGTATCGTTTTGCTTCCTTCCAAAACTCCAGTGCCATCTTTATTAGGTCTTTGTCTCCTCCTCTCCTTAGTGATTTTTCTCCTTTTGTTGTATTCTGTATTGCATTGTATCTTTTTGCTGTTCTGTTACCAAGTAGTCTTTGGCTGGATGCCTTACATAAAGACTCTGCTCTGGATGTTGCTAGAGATTTTTCAAGCCACATTTTGAGCTTAGATGTGACTCAGTTACTTTAGAGCAGTTTGATTCTTTTCGTTCTTGGTTTTAGATTTGTTAGGTAAGTCCAGACCTAAAACCTATTGCCTGTCACTGAGGCAAGATCCTTCTGAGTACTCTTTCTAGCTCTGTATGAACTCTGAGGCCTTCCAATCAGGTGCTGACATGGGCCTTGTATGTTTGCTGGATGCTGTGCCTTGAATCTTTTCAGGCAGCAGTTCTTTTTGGCTTTGGACAGCTTCTTCTCACTTAATACTCCAATCTGAGTCCTTGGCGAGGGTGAACGAGGGTGCTTGTATCTTTGCAGGGCTCCCTCTGGCAGCCTTTTTTTCTCCCTGGTCCTGGCCTTTAGCCTGTGGCCATGTTGGCCTTCCTGACTCTTAGCTCTGCCTTCTCCACTCAGAGAGCTCCAGGCTTTACCTGGTCTCTCCTCTGCTGAGGTCTGGCAACTCAGGCCAGTACACTGAGGATATGTTTAGACTGTTTAGTGCAAACATCTTTCTTTGTTGTTTCAGTTTTTTTTTTTTTTTTGGTCTTATATTGCAAGGGCAAGTAAATACAGATAATTGTAACATTTTCACAGTTTATATGTATATAACATAAATGTTTATAAATGTATTTTTAAAAAGTTCATAACTTTTTTGCAGTTCCAGTGAACCTTTGCTGAATGCAGCTGCTTTACAAAAGTGCTGAGAATTTGTTTTTAACCCTTGAAAGATTGTCATTGAGCTTACATATACTCTATGAAGTAGCAGAATGCAGGCTGTAGTGTGTTTTGGAGCTAACCTAAAAGGCCAGACTGTATAGAAATAGACCAAATCATGAGAAACACAGATGTTTATTTTTCCATTTTTAAGGTGTGCCTTCAGATGCCGATTCTTCTGCTGCCAGTAATAAAATAAGTGGTGCAAATAGTTGCAAGCCAAATCGCCCTTCTCTTGCAAAGATCCTTCTGTCATTGGATGGTAGCCTAGCCAAGCAGCAGGCCTTATCACATATTCTTACCGCACTGCAAATCATGTATGCCAGGTAGGCTGTGTGCTAGTGTTTGAAATCCTGTAATCATATAAGCATCATGCTTTTGTAATACTTTGCTGAACTAGATGTTTTAAACAGTGTCATGCTGCTGTTTTTAAGCACTGTGAGTTGCAAGCCACATATCCTTTGATGGCGATCTTTGTGCTTGTCTTAATGGATGTTGAAATATGAATCAGAAAACCAAGTTAAGGAACATTATCAGTTTTCTTTTTGGTCAGTAAACTCAATATTTGAGAATATTAAGAATTCATTGATACTAATTTACAGTGATGTTTATGATGACATAGACTCTTTGCTCACTTAAGGCAGAGTTACGGTACTTCTGTTTTTGCAGTATTTTGTTGTCATTTTCAGTCAGCCTGTATTAGTCAACTTTCCATGACTGTAACAACATACTGAGCTTGGTCAGCTCATAGAAAGGGAAGATTCGTTTTGGTTCCAGCCCATGATTGCTTTGGATATGTGGCAAGGCAGCACATCATGGTGGAGCACATGGCAGAGCAAAACTGCTCACTTCATGGCCAGGAATTCAAAAGAGAAAGAAGAAAGGACCAGGCTCCCAGTACAAAAAGACCTCCCTCTAGGAAGGTTCTACCCTTCACAGCAGTGCCACACAGAGGACTAAGCCTATAGCACGTGACCTTGGGGACATTGCCGATCCAGACCATTGCACTGCCTCAGTGAGCTGCTATTATTGTGTCATGGGTGTGGACCTGACAGATGTACTTACATAGAGACACTAGTTTCAGAACAGAGTCCAAGTCAGTCGCTGAGAAGATATTTAGTCCTTGCTTCCTCGCATGTGACTGGCTTTTAGTAAACACAGAGTTACTTGATACTTAATTCTAACAGCAGCCCACAAGAGTTTCTTAGGGTAAACCATAGGCTCATTCTGGTTTGGTTCATATGTTGTACAATCTCACCTGTTATTCCCATGATCACTGAGATGTAGCTCAGCAATAGAGATACCTTCTGGGAAGTCTGTTGTGTTCATATCAGTGTAGTTGCATAAGTTAAGTAGTATAGTTCTACAAGGTAAGCTGCCTGTGGAGTTACTGGGCAGTACAGTCCTGTGAGATCACTGTCATATGCAGTCTGTTGTTGAGCAAAATGTGTTTATGTGATGCATGACTATAAGATCTGGAGTAAACACTTAAGCTTTTAGCCAGTGGATAGCTGACAGTGATGCCCAGTATTTTTGCAAAGCTGTTTTTACCACGCACCCTATTGAAATGGGGACATGCGTCCATCTTGATGCCTTCCGTCATGCTATGGTGAAAGGGCAGCTCACTATGCACCTGGCTTCTGTTCCCTCAGAGATGCAGTGGTTGGGGCCCTGATGCCAGCAGGCATGATTGCCCCGGTGGAGTGCCCCTCGTTCTCCTCGTCAGCACCGCCTTCTGATGGATCTGCCATGACTAGTCCCATGAATGCAGAGGACTGCATGCTGGCTATTGATCTCGAAGACAGACTGAGTCCCAGTCCATGGCAAGAGAAGAGAGAGGTAAGAATGAGTCCTAAAGCAGTATGTACTAAATCACAAGGGGAAATGTAGCTTTTTGTGTGTCTGTGAAGAGCTCAATCGTTTTGTCACTTAAGTTAGGCTGTTTTTGTACCCATTTCTTAGATTTTGTGCTTGAATTATAAAAATATACTAGTAAAAGAACTTTTCTGTTATTGAACTACAAATAGGTTTATTCTTTTAAAAACCATCAATGCAATTTTGAAGCCTTAAAGGTCTAAAAAGTCAGAAACGTCGTAACTTGTTTTGGGGGAAGACCCAATTTTGAGAGATATAAGCTCATTTTAATCTGATTCAAGTGAGCTGCTGTGAGTATTAATAGTTTTCCTGGAAATACCAATGTGCTTGAATTCTGCAGGGCTGCTCCAGGCCCAGTGTGGGTAGCAGTGGACATGCTGTGTAAGCACTGTGCAGTCTCTGTAAATCTAGGGCATTTCAGACAACCCCAAGTAAATGAGATAAAAGCATCCTGAACTTTTATAGGGAATGTGTCATATTAAGTTTTTCCACTCTCTTGATGTACTCTCCATTAGATCGTCTCCTCTGAGGATGCTGTGACCCCTTCTGCAGTGACACCATCTGCCCCTTCAGCCTCCTCTCGGCCCTTCATCCCTGTGACAGATGACCCTGGAGCTGCCAGCATCATTGCAGAAACCATGACTAAAACCAAAGAGGTAAGGAGGTGCTCTTATTTAACTTTTTAATGTGAAATAATCTTCCATGGACACAGAAGTCACAAGAATTGTATTAGAGATAGGACATGGATACTTGATTAACCATTCAGCTGGGTTCTCTAGTTTTTGGCATTTCTGAACAATCTGTGGGTATGCTGGGATACAAGCCTGTGTGTATTTGAATATGAGGATATCGCAGTGATCCCTCATTCCCTTCTAATCCATAGACTTATTCAGATGGTGTTCATGGTCCTGACAGCACCCTTCTGGGTCTAGCATCCAACAACACAGGAGGACTGTGTGTTGTTTTATTACTCTTTAATAATGATGAGGCATTTTGACAAAACCTCCACATGAACAATGCAAGAGTTCTGCCTTGTGCATTTGCTGCATTTCTGCTTATGTGACTCTATCCCTTGGTTAAGAGTATTTGGTTTCTGCACTGGAAGTTAAATGTGTACTTATGTACATAAGTACAGTAAGCCCCTGACTTATGAACAAGTTCCATTCCATAAGTCATATTTCTTCCATAAGTCTGACATAATGAGTCTTACACACCTTTGATACAAATACACAGTGTAAAGCATAAAAACCAAATGCAAGGTGTTACAGTTTGTATCTAGGTGGCACCCCGCCCCCAAGCCTCATAGTCATGGAAGCAGCTGAATCTAGCGTTTCGATTGATTCGTTGTCTAGTGCTGAGATTGGCAGTGTGAATTCTGTACCTGCCCAGGGGTGGAGCCAGCATTCAATGTAAGGTTGAGAAGGAGGCAGATTTTTTCCCTCTTTTGCGAGGTTCATGCTTGCTGCTTGCAGCTGCCATGAACAGCTGCCCCTCAGCCAGACCATCTTGTCTTAGAACCAGCTAAGTATGGACTGAAACCCCCAAAACTGTAAGAAATAAATGCTCCTTCCTTCACTTTGAGCGTCATGTATTTTGTCTCAACAACAAAAAAGTAACCAAGACACAAGGCCTGTTCATATCTATGAAAGTTCATAACTTGAATGTTTGTAAGTTGGGGACTAGTGTGTTTATGAGGAGATAACTATGAGACCATGTAAATGTCATGTTCCTCCTCTTTTCATCCACCAGTATTTAGAATCTAATAATGATTTTAGCCTAATCCTGTCATTTTTTAGTTGCCATCATTTCTTAGGGAGTTTAATTGTTGCTATTTGTCTGTAAGGTAGGCCCTTTCTTGACTGTATCTTCCACCTACCTACTTACTATATTGATGTACATTCATTAATTCCTATTTTATTCAAATAGTGAAATTCGTTGCTGCCATCATTTGACACCCATATTATTCCTAAGTTGGCCATTACACCCCTTCTGGGCTGGTTCCTCAGTCTTTCTGAGACTTCCTCAGAATTCTTAGAGCATTTCCTCATTTTCTGGCATAATAGTGTATTCTAGACTCATCTAACCTTCCCTGCCCTGCTCTGGAATCAGCGATTTCTCCATGGAGCTCTAGTTCCATTTAGTGGTTTGCAAAATTTGGAAACAAAAGTAGGTGCTTGGTAATCTGATTGTTGCCTGACATCTTCGGGTAGCTCCTCTCAGCAGACGGATGTGCACTTAATGCAAGCATTTATTTCTCTTTCCATACCTTGCCTATGTAGTAAAAACCGTAGACAGTTCAAGCCAGTACTTTCAATTCTAGTCCAACACCACAGTTTATTCTTACCCTCCTTTCTGTTTTACGTTTTTTGTTTTTGTTTTGTTTTTTTTTTTTGGTATATAGTCCTTTCATATATTACTGGGTTTCATTTATTACTGTTTGGTTGGATTTTGGATCTGAATTCATAAGCGCTGCTTATGATGTCTTTATCTGTTTTGGTTTGTGTATTAGAATAATACCACCTTCATGGGTTGAGTTGGGTAATGTTCTGGGAAGGATTGGTGTTCTTTTTTTTTTGGTACTGGGGATTGAACTTACAACCTTGTGCTTGCCAGGCTGGCACTTATGCTGCTGAACTAAATCCCCAGCCCTGGTGTTAATTCTTATTTAAATACCTGGTGGAATTTTTTCTGTCTCTGATATTTCCTTGGTTTCTGGCACAAAATTCTATGGTCAACTAGATGTTTTATGCTCTAGTTTAGGAATCAGATGCTCTCCAAAAAAAAAAAAAGTTTTATTTATTTATTTATTTATTTATTTTAATTGGCAAGTGGTATTTAGAAGCTGAGATTTAGGGTCTTCATGTACTCTTTGCTGTTGAGTGATAAAGCTAGGGAGTGTGTGTGTGTATGTGTGTGACCACCACTACTTTACATCAGTACAGTTCATTCTAAACCAACTAATAGTCACTGTAGTTTTTACCCTTTCTGTATTTAAACTCTTCTCTCACATTAGAAAATCAGGCTCCTGTCAGGTACAAACTGCTTGCTTACAATGCAGTCCCAGCCTGCCATCTTGGTTGCTACTTGCCCCATAGGCACCCTTCTCTCTCTGCGTCAACACTGTCACTCAGAGCCAGTCTACACTTTCTGGGGACTGCCTCTTCTCTTCAATTGGCCTGTGACTTCCCCACCTCTATTCCTCTGCCCTAGACCATGGCACTATCCTCCCCTGGCTTGCCACACTGAGCACCTTATGTGCACCCCTTTGCAGCCCCACCTCACCATCCTCTCACTTCCCCCTTGCCAGTCTGTTCCCCATTGAGGACAAACAGCTTTACTTTTTACTATATTTGGAACCCTGATTTATTGCACTGGTACTGATGGTAGAAAATATGTCCTGTGAAAAGTATTCATAATCATTGGTGGTAATAAGAAAAACCACTATAAATTAGGTCTCTGGAATCAATTGCTGATTTCTTGAAATCTCTTAGGATGAGGATTTAATGCAGAAATTATTCTGAAGAATTAGAACTTTTGCTTTTTAAATAGAAGGATGATAAGATTTCTTTCTTACACAGTTGTTTGAGGTATAGGTGTCCCAAGTTATACGCTAAGTGCCCATCATTTCCATTTTGGTTTGATTCATAAATTGTGCAGAGTAATTTCCATGTTAGTACTGGGCTCTAATTCTTGTTCAAAGGGTACTGGTACTTTGCTTTTTTTTTTTAACCAGTCCCTCTAGTCTGTTTCCTTTGTGTTTTTGTTTTGTTTTTTAACTTCGCCATAAAAAAGATCAGGTAATGTTTTAATTTCAACACTGAATATATTGTATGTAATTAACATATTTTACTGGATACTTCTGCTGTTCTTCAGTGAGTCATTGTAGAATTTCTAATGGATTTCACTTACCAGCTCCCTGGATCTCCAGTCAAAGATCTGCTCTCTGAAGGGGAGAACCTGTCCCAGCTCAGAGAGATTAGTTCTGAGGGTGTAGCCAATGGGTCACATTCTCATTAGGATTCCCGTGTGGGCTCTTGCTTTCCTTGT
>RJWT010003704.1:21819-35778 GCA_004365215.1 Cuniculus paca | reverse complement strand
TGGTTTCATCTGGCCTCACCTCATACTATGCCACAACATGAGTTTGGGTGGCGACATTCACACTATCAAAATGGCTCTCTCATACAGTCCACAAAAACTACTTTGAGATAGACCATAGACTTGAACCTAAAAGTTACAGCTATAAAACAAGAAGGATAAATAGAAGTCTATCTTTATACCCATACTGTAGATAAAGATTCCTCTGGATGTACAGAAAAAGCACTCTTACAGAGCACGAATTGGTAAAGTAAGCTTCATAATATTAAAATTTTCTGTCATCCAGAAACACTTGAGAAAAATGAATACCCAAGGAAGGGGCAGGTTGAAAATATTTACAGCACATATTTTCCAAAAGATTTACATGTGGAATATTGAAGAACTGGGCAAAACCCACATTTAAAATGAGCAAAACAAGTCTTCACACACAAATATATAAATAGCTAATAGACACATGAGGAAATAATCAATAGTTTAACCATCACAGAAATAAAAACTTATACAATACTCAGTGGATTCCTGAATGAGTCCATTATATATTCACTACAATAGCTTACATTATAAAAGGCAAAGAATACAAAATGTTGGCAAGGATGTAGAGCAACTAGAAGTCTCTTGCATTGCTGGTAGGGATATACAATGAGCAGCTACTATTGAAAGCTCTTTTTCAGTGTTTTAAGAATATAATCATCTACCCCATGACCCAGCAATTCGACTCCAGGTATTTCCCAAAAGAAATTAAAACATGTCCATACATAGCTTTCTAAGAGAGTAGTACAAGAATAGTAGCTTTAGTCATAATAGCCCCAACCTGGAAACAGTCCAACTACCCATCAAGAGGAAAATGGGTAAACACAGTGTGAACTATTCATAAAACAAAATACTACTCAGCAAGGAGAAGGAGCTTCTGGTATAGACAACCACGTGGACAAATCTGAGAAACATTATACAGAGTGAAAGAAACCAGATGCTCAAGATACTTTGTACACTTGTGTGAAGTTCTAGAACTGGGAAAAGTCATCTAAAGTGACAGAACTCCACAGAAATTGCTTTGAGCACAGAGGGGACTGACTCCAAAGTAGCAGGAGGAGCTTCCTGAGAACATGGAATATTCTGCTTCTTTGCAGGGTGGGGTTTCCATGAGTGTACACATCTTCAAAGCTATTGAGAACTGTGCTTTTAGATGACACCTAAATTTTTCAAAATTTCTGTTATAGAAAATTTTAGACCATGGGAAAAGTACAAGCTAAAAATTCAACACATTCAAGCAATGCATTTAAAAAATAAAATATTACGACAAATTAGACAGTATTTCAGGCATGAAAATATCACTACATGTTCAGATGAAAGGGAAACTATAATCATGTACACAAGACATACTGGAAGATAATATTCAATACCCATCTGTGAGTAATTTTTAAAATATAACAACTTAAATATAAAGAAGTATTTCTTAAACTTAGCAAGTTGTATTTCTGAAAAACCTACATGATGGAAGTTGGGGAATCTTGCTATGTAGTTCAGGCTGACCTCGAACTTGCAGTGATCCTCCTGCCTTAGCCTCCCAAGTGCTGGGATGACAGGCATATGCCACCATACCTGGCCTAGAAAATATTTTAAACTAAGTGATAATGAAACTGTAACATGAAAACTTGTACAATGCAGTCAAAGCTAGTCACAGAAATGTACAACCTAAAACATACTAATTAAAAAGGAAGAAAAGGTAAAAGATAATGTAAGTGTCCTAAAAAAAACTAAGAAAAATTAAAAACAAACAGATGAGGCATATTATAGAAAAATAAAATCAGAAATTAAATAGAAAATAAGCATCTCAGGTTGAAAAGTTAATTTTTGGGGAAACGAGAGTAATTAAGAAAACAAAAATAAAGACACAAATCACGAATATCTGAAAACAAGATAATAGTCTAGTACAAGAGACTTTATGCCAATAAATACAATAATTTAGATAAAATGAACAAATTCCTAGACTAATGAAATTTCCAAAGCTGACCCAATATGAAACAGAAAATCTGACTTCTTCAATATTTATGAAAATTTTGAATTAACTTTTTTAAATACCACAAAGACAATATCAGGTCCATACAGTTTTATCAGTGAATTCTCTCAGAGAACTGAAATAGAGGAACACCTTCCAATTCATTTTATGAGGTCAGCATAATCCTGAGCACGTTAAAAGAAAAGAAAATGGCTAGGCACAGTGGCACCTGCCATTAGTCCCAGCTAGTCTGGAGGCTGCAACAGGATTGTCTGATCCCAAAGGTTCAAGACCAGTCTAGGCAATGTAGTGAGAATCTATCTCAAAACACAAAAATAAACAAACAAAAATGCCAACCTGCCTCACAAAGATAGTTGCAAAAGTCCTAAACAAAATATTAATAAACCCAGCCAAGGTGATAGAGAAACATAGACACACACACAAAACATCATGAATAAGTTGGGCTTATGTCGGCAATGTTAAATTGATATTTTTATACAGTATTGGGACCCTGGCCCCTTGTTTTGTCATTTTCCTTCCTGGCCACCTTCTTCAACTTAAACCCCTGCCATGATGTACTTTACCATCATAAAGCACTGGAGCCCAGTGACCATGGACTGAATCCTCTGAAACCAGGAGCCAAAATTAGCCTTCCTTTCTTTTAAACTGTTTATTTCAAGCATTTTATCATAGTCACACAAAGCCGTGTAAATGTAACTTAAGTGTAAGTATGTATAACAGTGTGTCTTATAACACTGCAATAAAAAGATTATATTGATAAATAGGAACAATCATTTAGTAAAATTCAACATTTATAATTTTTTTCAAAGCAAGGAATTTCTTTAACCTCATATAAGGTGTGTACAAGAAAATGAACCACAAACATCATCTGTAGGGGTGAAATGTTCAAATGATTCTAAAATTGGGAAGAAAGCAAGTGTGATAGCTAGCTGACTGTCAACTGGAATAAGAAAAACCCAACTAAATTGGATCAGCATAGTTCTGAGTGTGGCTGAGGGGGCTGACAGAAGACAGAGGACCCATACAAGGGCAGCTGGTCACTTGGATGGTATAAAGGAGAAATGAGGAAGGAAAGATTTGCTTCCGTTTTCTCAGAGGAGCTCCAGTCTTCACCTTCACCTTGGACATCATCTCCAGGATTCCAGCTCAGACCCTTCAGCCTCCACTCCAGACACTTTGGCCTCCAGGTATAGGCTTGCACAGGGCACTTACTGAGCTCCAGGACTTGGCCTGGATCCAGTGCACAAATAGACCTTTGGCACTCTCTCACACCTGACTGATTCTGTGGGTGGCCACTGTAATCCAATCTTATACATTCTTATATATTTGTGCATCTTGCATTTAATCTGTTTCTAGTGAGCACTGACTGATACAGCAAGGGTGTCTATCACTTCTGTCCACCTCTTTTTTTAATTTTTTATTTATTTATTTTTTGAGACAAGGTCTCACTATGTAGTTCAGCTTGGCCTTGAACTCCCAGTGATCCTCCTGCCTTGGCCTGCCAAATCCTGAGATTACAATGTCTACTTTTTTTTTTGAGCCAGGGTCTTGCTTTGTAGTTCAAACTGGCCTTGAACTCACTATGTAGCCCAGGCTGGCCTTGCACTGCGGGCAATCCTACTGAGTGCTGCGATAACAGGCATGTGCCACCATGCCCAGCAGTTTTCACCTTTTACCTGAAAATCTTAAAACAGTTCACAACTCTGAGCTTTTTCGTGGTTACTTTATTAATTTGTCTCTCTTTCACTAAACATATTGATTCCTGATAACGATTCCTTTATTTTATTGTAAAATCATATATGACATACCCTCAAGATTACCAATTCTAATAAATACAGATAGAAATAAAATTACTATATGTGGGAGCCACAGCAATTGCTTCCAAGACCTGGGCGTCCGAGGACATGTGATGTTTGGCACAGGGTTACAGCGGGATACACATGTATAAGCATGACTTAGCATAGACAACTGCGCATGTGCTACACGCTTATGACGGTACACAAGAATGTAAACTTGATAACAGCTGATATGTGCCAGCCGGACAATAAACACACTGCTGCCTGCTGTTGTTGCTGATATCTGCTCCTCATGCTTTCTTTTCTCTGGGGACCTCACCCGTGAAAATACTCCTTCAGCGCACCCCCTATTCCGACACTATAAAATTTCCATTTTTTCTATGCTTACCTTAAAATAAAAGCCACAATCCCAGAACCCTGAATGCCGAGGCACAAGGTTCACAAGTTTGAACACAGCCTGGAAAATTTAGCCACTTAACAAAACCCTGTCTCAAAATAAAAAATGAAAACGAATGAAAATGCAGCTATGTATGAAGGCCCTGGGTTCAATCCCAGTACAGTAAATGAATAAATAAATATCCATAAAGGATGTGTTGAGTTTTCAAAACCTTTGTGAAATAATTCTTTATTGTGTGCATTTATATTGCCCATTTTGTACTCAGAGCATTAGTTTGTATTCAGTTTTAGGTTTCACAGCCTTATAAGATTAAACCTATTTTTAATACTAAAACATACACAGTTGGAAAATCAAAATTATATAAAGCAGTTCCCTATCCATCTCCTCCATGCTATTTCCATCAAATTTTATGTATTTACCAGCCTAGCTTCTTATTTCTGTTTTGCCACACACTTAAGAAGTTTTTTGTTTATCCGTTTGGTGTAATGACTCAGCAGATTAGGGCTGGCAAACCAGCTGAGGAAGTAGGTGTGGCCTGTTAATTTTACAAACTCCCAGGACACATGCGCAGAACAGTTCCCAGAGCCCTGCTTGTGTACCCAGAGGAGAGTGCTGTCTTCAATTCTTGCAAGAACTTGAGCAGACTTTTGATGGGACCATCCAGACCGGATGCTAGCCAGAAGAGTGGGAGAAACAGAAAGTCTACATTAAGCTCTGTGCTAATCATTTCTTCCACACTGTTTATTGAATTTTCTAAGTTAAGTCTGTCAATAATGACTCTACTGTAGATAGCGATTTGGCAGCTGGGATTTGAACCTCATGCCATCTTCTCTCATCTCTGGCTTTTCATTTTGAACATTTCCTCATAAGAAACTGAGTGGGATCATGTAAGTTTTCCTCCTTTTGTTTGGGCTGTTCAAACAATTTAAGGGAAGGGAAATTTTTGTTGGACCTAACTCAGCAGCCCGTCTACACCATTAGAAGAGCCTGGCATATGTTCTAGCACAGACAAAAGAGGAAATGTATGTACAATATTTTGTGATGATTCTGTTACTGTATATGTACTGAATTTATGGTTCCACAAACATCTAAGAATGAAGTCACAAACCAAGAGAAGAGGTTAGGGGAGTTTTACTGAATATAAGAAGATGAAGAGTCGCTCCAGGATTTCCAAAGGGGACCTGAGTGGGTGGCTGCATGATTTCTTAATCCAGAGCTAATTATACATAACCAGAGCACAGGAATTGCTCTGTTGTTTAGTGACCACCTATCATAAGTGGTTGTGTGGATTTAAAATGAGTGGAACTCGAGTTTCTAACCCTGCTCTTCAACATCTAGGGTTTAAAGGAAACTGGAATTTTTAGAGAAAAAAAATTGATTATTTTACATTTTAATTTTCTCAGAACTCAGACACTTACTAGGAAGTGGCTGCACCTCCCTTTTGTAGGGAGTGGACTGTGTCCCATGTTGCCTGAGGAAAAGTACTAATTCGTTGTCTATTCTTATTTTAATCCTTATGGATATCACTGGTCACCCAGGCTCTGTCTTCAGGCCCTTTGCCCCTTGCTAGCTGCCCTACTAATAAGCTAACTAGATAAACTATTTCTACTCCTCTGATCTGCCTATTGAGTTAGGAAGTTAGTTAGTGAGACCTCCTTTTACTTTCAAATTTTGCCCATTCCAAGAAGAGGGTTGCTCTCTCTTGACCTTGCCTTCAAGAGTTTGTGCCAATGTGAGGCGGGAGATTAGAGCATGGCAAAATAGCTGAGCCAGTGGGAATGACCTGTCAATAATGGAGATCCAGGAAGTGTACAGAAAAACAGTTTCAAGTCCTGCCTCTGGAACTGGTAAGAAAGTGCTGTCTTCAGTTCTTCTCAACAAGAACTCAAGCAGGTTTTTGGTAGGCCAGCCTATGCCTGATGTCAACCTGAGGAGAGGGAGATACAAAAGATGGCAGCGGTTAACCTTGTGGCTACTGTGCTCCCTCTCTCACAGGGATTCCCTCTCACATTGAGTGTACATTTCCTTTTTCAGATGGCCTGCAGTCACTCTGCAGAGTATGTTTCTCTTCCTACCTTTAATAAAGGTAAAACTTTGCTACCTTTCACATTTGTTTTGTCTAATTCTTTGCTCAGGACAAGGAAAACCTATATAGAATCCTATAAGGAGTCCCCAGCACCCCAAAACCTGATAACAACGGGAATGGGATCTGTCCATTCGATCCTAATGCCTGGCCAGCGTAGTGAGCACCGCTGGAGGGACCCAGTGGATGGTTGAGCTCTCTGGCTTCCTATCCTGGCTCCACCACAGAGAAGCTGCCTGAACGTTCACTTCTGTTTCTCCCATCTGAAAAATGGAGATAGGTCATTACATTTTTTCCTATGCTATTTTTTAGGTGAGAATAGTCTGCATTTTACACTGAGGTCTATGATCCAATTTTTGAGTTATTTTTTGTGAGAGCTGCAGGCCTGTGTGTAGGTTCACTTTTTAGCATGGATGTCCAGTTGTTCCAACACCATTTGCTGAAAAAGCTATCATTTCTATGTTGTAATGCCTTGACACCTTTATCAAAACAGTTCAGTTACGAGGCTGGGAGAAATTCAGTGGTAGAGCACGTATCTATCCTGCATGAGACCCTGGCTTCCATCCCCAGTACTACAAAAGAAAATGAAAAAGAAAAAAAAATCAGTTATCTGTGTTCATGTGGGTCTATTTCTGGGCTCTCTGTTCTATTCCATTACTTTATTTGTCTATTCTTTCACCAATGCCACACTGTCTTGATTACTGTAGCTTCACAGTAACCTTAAAGTGTAAGTCCTTGTGTCAGGCAGTGCTTACTAATTAGAGAAACAGATTTAATGCAAGATACATGAATACATAAGAACTTACAAGATTGATACATGCTGGCCACCCAGAGTGTGGAAGAGTGCAGGGAGTCTGTCTGCACACTGGAGGTTCAAAGGCGAGTCAAAGGCCTGGAGCTCAGTGTTGTGTCCTATGGAAGTCTGTATCAGGAGGCCAAAGGGTCTGTGATGGAGGCTGAAGAGTCTTTGCTGTAAGTCAGATGATGTCCAAGGTGAGGTGAAGACTGGAGCTCCTCCAAAGAAACAGAAGTGAGCCTTGGTTCTTTGTGTCCCTTTTATCTCATTCGGGTGACAAGCCACCCTAAGGTGGGTCTTCCATACTCAGAACTATGCTGATTCAATTTAGTTGGGCATTTCTTGCTCAAGTTGACAGAGTCAGTCCTCTAACTTTGTTCTCCTTCAATATTGTGTTGGCTGTCTGTGTTCTTTGTCTCTCCATGTACTCCTTAGATTTAGATTGCTAATGCTATAAAATAATGTGCTGGAATTTTGATGGGAATTGTGTCGAAATTATAGATCCACATGGTGTTGAGGCCTCAAGAAGTTATAAAAACAATGCCTAGCATACGTTAGAGATTTAATAAGTATTATGTGTTATTTCTTGCACAGAAAACAGAATTTTAGAATTAAAACATTCTTGTGTCAGGTCAGTAAAGTCCAGCATAAAATATTCTTTATGCCATCTCCATAATCCTTGCAGAGTATAAAAAGAGTGATCTTTACACTGATTTTCCAAGGACAGAGTATCAGAAACAATTTCTGAAGCACACTCATGAATCTTGTTTTCTAACCTGGTGTCTGCAGATCTCAGAACTGTAAATAGTCCTCCGCAGGCATGGTTCACACCCCTGTAATTCCAGCACTCGGGTCGCTGAGGCAGAACTGCTTCGAGTTCCCAGCCAGTCTGGGCCACATAATGTGTTCAAGGCCAGCCTGAACTACATAGCTGGACCCAGTGTAAAAAAAAGGGGGGGGGGAGCAGGGATTTAGTTCAGCAGCCTAAGCACCTGCCTGGCAAGCACAAGGCTGTGAGTTTGATCCCTGGTGCCGGAAAAAAAAAAAAAAGATGATTCCACAATTTGGTTGATGTTTTTTTCCCCCAGTTATTTTGCAGATAGGCATCTTTTTCTCAACTTAAATGAGAAGTTAGAAGAAGGACTATGCTGCTGCTACTTCCTTAGATGTTTGGGCTCTTTTTATGCTGTTGCCCCCTTATGCAAAGATTTTTCAGTTCCATTTTGCATAACAATAAATCAATACCCCAAGCATCACAGACAATACAATCCCAATATTATTACGTTTTCAACCAACCCAAAGTAGTCTACATTTTTCCCTCCTTAGCTGATATAATCTCCCTTTATTGTAAAACACAAAAGTGCAGAGAATTTCATTCAGTTCGTGAAAATATTTGCCTTTTCAAGTATACGATGATTAATTTTGGTTGTCAGGTTGAATGCAAGGATGCCTAGAAAATTGGTAAAGTGCATTTCTGGGCGTGTCTGAGAGGGCGTTTCCAGAGATGATGGGCAGTGGGTCAGGGAGTGGAGTCAGGAAGACATATACTGAATGTGGGCATCACACAGAGGCTGGGTGTTATGGTTGATACATTATGTCAACTTGCACAGTTTAGAAGTTTAACTGAGAGACTCAGCAGGGAGCCAGGGTTCTTACTTTGTAAATATCCTCATCCTGTGCAAAGGAGGGCAAAGACATTTTGTGAGTGCTACACCCACCCTGGGAAGTGGGGTGGTGACCTGTGTACAATTTGAGGGTAGAGAGGAGGCTTGTTTTCCCCTCTTTTACTCTGGCTGCTGCCTTGAAGTGTTACCCCAGTGCCATGCCACCCTGCCTTGGAGCCAACTGATTATGGACTGAAATCTCCAGAAACTGTAAGCTAAATAAATCTTTCCTTGCTTCACTTTGAGTGTCAGGTATTTTGTCCCAGCAACAAGAAAAAGTAACCAAGACACTGGGGGATCAGATGGAATAGAAAGTCACCTTTCTCAGAGCCAGCAGCTACTGGTTTTCCCTGCTCTTCCATGGTGCAATGGTTATTGGTAATGTAGCCTCTGATCATGTGAGCCAAACTACTAAGTCCCCTCTTATAAGCATATATATATGAATTTTATTGGTTCTGTTCCTCTGGAAAGCAGTGTATTGAGACATTTCATTTTTATCAGTACATATCTCAGGATGTAAATTTTAACCTAGGAACTGAGGCCCATGTTCATCAATTTTTAAAAGCATGTGGATTCTAACACATTCACCAAACAGCTATTGTTTGACATGGAGTAGCTACTTCACTTAATATTCTCTTCATAGCCTGACCCTTGGATGATTGGGGATTCTCATCTGGTTTCAGGGCAATCTCCTCACCAAAATTATAGTTCTGAAAGAACTGTCCTTTCAAATGTTATCTTTATTTAGAAGGGCTAAATGGCAAAGGAAAAGAGGAGATGACCATAATGAGCGGCTCTTTTATAGGCTAAATTCTGGGGGGGAAAAATCACTGGAAGATTACAGTGCAGCAAGATGTTTGACCTAAATGCTAATTTGGCACAAGACTGTCAAGTACAAATCAACTTTTTCTCTCTGACATCATATGTCAAAGGAAATGATGTTGTTTAGCTGCATTGCTAATCTCAAAAGCATGCTTTATCTTTGAAAATCCAAGATCTGTAACGTGTACATAATTTCCCAGAACAATACTCTCATATTTTAAAATATCATAAGGACATAAGGCGAGTTTCAACTCGAAGTGCTGTGGGGCGAAGAGGGTGTGATTTATACCCATCAGTAAATAGGGAGTAGCTACATGGGGCCGTTACATTTAAAATAGCCATACTCCGTGCCCAGATGTATTTATATGAAAATACAGTATTTATATATAAAAAAAAGCAAAGCTTTTAAGACCTTCTACCTTATTCATTTATAAAAGTGATACATAACCCTCTAAGAACATTCAGAAAGTATAAAAAAAATTCAACAAAAGCCACTTCTCTCCAAAAGAATCACTGTTAGAGTGCTAGCTCCCTGTCACCTTTTTTAGGTGCACTTTTAAAATTATAATACACAGTAGAAATTATTTCAAATCATTCTTTTTTTATAGCTATCATTGCAAAACAAGTTCGTAAAATCCTGTGTTCTTAAAACCCTGTAAAACTGCTGCATCATAACCTATCAGGCAAATGTGTATGATATTTCATGTAACTGTTCCCTTCCAGACGGAACTGAGTTCTTCGTGTTCAATTTGATCACATTTATTCATCAATATTTATGAAGTGTCACACATATGCATAGGGTACAGAAATAAATGGTCCCTATCCTGTTTAACTAGGTAAAGAGGACTATAAAACACTCAGAATGCAATTTCATAAGATAAGTGACAGTTAAGATAGAAGCAGTTTTGGTCAGGTAAACTGCTAGAATCAGGGAGAGTACTCTAAAGAAGGGCATTCCTGGGTTTTCAGAAGAGTAAGAAAATTGTATACAGGACAAAAGAAAAAAACATAAAGAATTTATGTTTTTCACCTTCTAATATTTTCCTCCATTATCGTCAACATTAGGCATCGAATTACCCTACAAATTTTTGACTGTTTTACTGGCAAAAATGGAGCCCACTAAACACACCGATAATCAGCTATTTAGGAGGCTGAGGCATGAGGATCAAAAGTTCAAGTCCAGCCTGGGCAATTTAGCAAAATCTTGACTCAACGAATAAATAAATAGGTTAAGGGTATAGCTCTGTGGTAGGGCATCCCTGGGTAATATCCCCAGTACCACCAAAGAAGAAAAAAGAAAAGAAAAAAGAAAAGAGAAGAGAAGAGAAGAGAAGCGAAGAAAAGAAAAGAAAAGAAAGAAAAGGAGAAAGAGTAAAAAAGAACCTCATCCATTAATTTATATTTTCTTGGTTGTTAGTAAATTTGAATACCTTATATGGATTTATTATAGTTGACTCTTCAAAAATTATCTTCTATTTTCTTTTACCTCTTTCTAATACAGTTTCACCATATTTCTTATAATATATTCCTTATTAATGATATGATTTCTGACTACAATGCAAAATTATGTTTTGCAAATATTTTACCATCTTGCCTTTTTATTGCATATAACATGTTTTCATATGCAAGAATTCTTAATCCTTAAGTAGTCCACTGATTTATTTTTCAGAAATTACTTCTTTCAGAAATTAACTCATTGTTACTTCTTTTAGATTTTATACCCTTTAAAAATATTTAATGATTTAGAACATTCAAGGCCTGCTTTGGTTTCTTATGCATTTCAGCAGTTTCAAAATTACTCTGTTATTCAAAATTATTCTAAGGTGTGAGAAAATACACGACGAATGCCAAGTGCCATCCAGTGGAAATGCAGGCTTGTAAAAATGTCAAGGTGTCCTTGTTCACTTCTTTCACCTGATCTAGTACTGCACAACTTCTGCTCTTTCCCAGAATCAAAATGACCTTGAAAGGTAAACATTTTGAATGTATTCAGGACATGGAGGCAGCCACAACAGTGCAAGTCCTCAAGAAAGAGGACTTGCAGAACAGCTTCAGAAAACAGGAAGAAAGATTGGGTAAGGGTGTTCAAAATAAGGAGAAGTTTAAGGGGGAATTTCTGGCAATGTTTTGGGTTTTTTTTTTTTTCTGTAACAAATTTTTGAAAATTAAAACTTCACCGTATAGTTTGATCACACGTGGCATATCAATCATGCCAATTTTATTAATTATATATTTTAAACATTTGTACCCTTTCTTTTATTTGTCTTCTTGTCCTTGTTTAACATGCAAAGACACTGTGTTAAAAATCTCAGATCATGATTGTGGGTTTATATATGTCTCTTTTTAGTCTTGTTATTGTGGTTCATATATTACTATAGTCTATTTTTAAGGCCATACAAATTGAAAATTGTTATAACATTCTGACGGATTGGTTCTTTTATCATTTTATCAAAAAATCATAAAATTTTTTTTTCAGTTCCCATCATCACATACACATACACACACTCCAAAACTAACTAACTAACTAACTAAAAGTTTTTCTTATCCCTAATAATACTTCTTATCTTAAAAACCTACCTTGTTTAATATTTGGATAGATTTATGGGCTTTCAGTTTGATACCATTTAAATAGCAGAATCTTTCTACTCTTGTGTTGCTTTCTATTAAAAGTGTCTCTTAGAAACAACAGTATAGTTGCTTTGATTTTGGTTTTGTTTTTTAGGATCAGGAAACTGAACCAGAGCCTCACACATACAAACTCTCTAGCACTGAGCTGCATTCCAACCCTTTTGTTCATTAGTTTTTGTTTGTTCGTTCGTTTGGAGACAAGGCCTAAGTTGTCCAGACTGGATTTGAACTTGGGATCTTACTGCTTGAGACTCTCAAGTAGCTAACCTGATAGGTATGCACCACCATGCTCCACAACATTATTTATCTCACGTACAACCTTTACCTTTAAACTTGACTGTACAAAGATTTCTTCTATTTATATTTTCCTTCTCTATTATTTTACTACGTTCCTTTTCTTTTTTCTTTCCTTGCTTCTACTAGGTTAAATATTTTTATTAACTCATTTGATTACTCCATTAACTTACTCATTTTTCTGTTATTTCGGTTGTTACTCTATGAGTTGTAATATGCATTCTTGATTTATTAAAGCTAAGTACTTTTGTCAATTCCTCAACTATGTGAGAACTTCGGAATATTTTAATTCCACTTATTTTCCCCTACTTTTTGTGCATCATTATGTATATGTCCTTTATATATTTAAAACCAACTACATTATTTTTATTATTTTATCCAGTTTGTACCTATTTATATCTAGTCATAGATCAACTCTTGATATTTTTTGGGGGGGACAGCATCTCCTTATATAGAGCAGGCTGGTCTTGAACTTGCTTATGTAGCCCAGGCTGGCCTTGAATTCATGGTGATCCTCCTGCCTCAGCCTTCTGAGTGCTGGGATTACAGGCATGCACCACCATGCCCAGTAAGCCTTGGTATTTTCTTCATTCCTGTAGACATTTGTAGGATTTCATTTTGGATTATCTTCCATCTGCCTAAAGAACTCTTTTTGGAATTTCTTTCAATGTGGGTCCAGTGCTGATGCTAGTATTTCTTTACTACAAAAATGGCTGAGTTTTAAGAATATTTTTAGTGGCATATAAATTAGGTTGACAACAAATATCTCTAGGAGTATTTTAAACACACCTGAAGGTGTTTGGGCTGCCTTTTTTTTTTTTGAGAATACACACTTAATTTTATTGTTGCTCTTTTGCAGTTTATATATTTGCTTTCTATGCCTATTTAAATTTATTCTGTGTTTCTTGGTAGCTTACTATGACCTGCCTAGCTATGGTTTTCTTTGTTTGAAATCCTGCTTAATGTTCATGTTTCTTAACTCTGAGTTCATTAGTTTTGAAAATTTTCCCAGCCATTGTTCACTCAAACATTGTCTCATTTTTCTCATTCTCTATCCTCTCTTTCTGGTACTCCAATTACATGTGTGTTAGAATGTTTTACAACATAGCATGTGTGCTTTTCTCTTTTCAGAACTTTATAATCCTTTAATCTCTGTTGTTTGTCTATATTTTGCTTGACACACTGGGTTCATTAATTCATGCTCAAATTGTATATGACCACTTATTAAACTCATAACGCCATGGTGATTTTACTGTGTGTGTGTGTGTGTGTATGTGTGTGTGTGTGTGTGTTTTAACTCAAGTTCTAAAACTTAATCTTCTTTGGAGTTTCCAGTTCTCAACAACACTTTCCAACTTGTCATTTAATTTCTTAAAGCCATTAAACAGAACAGCATTTTAACACTGTCTTTAACGTTTAATCTGTGGATTTCTGGTGTTTCTTTTTCTCTTTCTTAGTTTTAAAG
>RJWT010003704.1:9983-21719 GCA_004365215.1 Cuniculus paca | reverse complement strand
TCTCAAAAAGACCAAAAAAAAATTTTGTGGCCATTTTAAACTTGAGTGCAACATTATGTATAAAATACTGTACAGATACAACACTGCTCTAGATGAAGTAGCTTTCCTCCAAAGGGAACTTACTGTTGCCTTTGCAGCCTGGCCGGCAGTCCTTGCAAGGGTACTCTACTTTCCTTTAACTGATGCTCCAAGGATGTGGCTCTTCAGAGTACCCGTAGAAGCCCAGAGAGTTTGCCAGCACCTTTTCTTTGATGGATCTGAAACTCCAGTCTCTCTCTCTCTCTCACCAGCCTCATGAAATGGTGAAGGTTCTGCTTACTTTGCTTACTTTGTTTAGCGATTGCTGTAGAATCATCAAATAATGCGTGGGAAATCCCTCCTGGACTGCTCTTTCTGGGATTGTAGTCATCCAAGTCCTTGCTGCTTTTGACGTTCCCTGATGCTTTCAAGCTAAGAACTGATTAACATTTATTTAATTTTGCCTGCTTTTCTAATGTTAGTGACAGTGCTGGTCCCAAATGGACTGGTCCATTATTGCCAGAATCAAAAGTGTATTGGAACAGTTGAGCAGAGCGGCTATATGATTCAGTTTGCCTTATTGAAAGATCATTTTCATTGCCTTGAAAAAACAGTTCTATGAGATTCAAGAGGAAGCAGGATGAAAGCAGATGGCCCAGTTAGTCAGCTATCACTGTAATGCAGGCTATGGTAATAGCGACTCAAGCCATAGTGGGAGTGTGGAAGTGGAGAGAGGTGGTTGATTCTATGTGTAGTTTGCAGGTAAAGCCAGGAGGGTTTGCTGAAAAACTGGATGCGGAGTAAGAGAGAAAGAAGTCACAGCTGACCCACTGGAAAGGTGGAGATGAGGAAAATGAACAAAAGTGCAATTATGAAGGTGTTCAGGAACTCACTTTTGCATGTGTTGGTTAAGGTCTAAAGTGCTAATTTGACATCTAAGTAAAAATGCCAAAGGCACAGTTGAATATACAAGTGTGAAGTTCAAGGTATGGTTGGAAACTGGAGATAGAAATTTTGTAATCATCGGTGGTCATTAAAACCATGAAAATGGATGAGAGCACCTCAGAAGTAAATACAGAGGAGAATGCAGACTTAGCACAATGCTGTACTGCCTCGAGAGCCAGTCCCAGGGTGAGATGGGAAAAAGTCCCCAGCCTAAGGTGCTATCCAGGAGACCGGGTCGGGCTCTCATCCCCACTGCCTGCCCACCCAGGTCAAAGAGAAACATGAAGCTCCTGTTCACTATTCTTACCCCGCCCCGGCTCAACCCAGGGTCGGTTTTTGGAAAGCTCAGATGCTCAGCAGGTACTGCAACCTAACAGATGTAGTCGGTCCTCCTGCCCAAACGGTGGCGCTGTGCGTGACTACCAGTCCGCCCAGGCACCCCACTTTCCCCGGCCAGGCTGCACCTTCTCTCTCTGGGCGGCAGAGGACGTGTGCGAGGCGCAGGGACAGCCGCCCCGAGAGGCGGGGCTTGAATAGGGGCGGGGCCTCGCGGGGCGGGGCCTCGCGAGGGGCGGGGCTGCCGGGAACCGGCCGGCGGCCGCAGACGGAGCGCGGCGCGGGGCGCAGCGGGCGTGAGGATCCTTCTCGGACGAGCGCGAGGAAGCCGTTGCCGCCGGCCGCTGCCGCCGCCGCCATGATTCCTCTGGAGAAGCCGGGCAGCGGTGGCTCGTCGTCAGCCGCCGCCTCTGGCTCCGGCGCGGCAGGCCCGGGTGCGAGTGCGCCGCGCCGGCCGCCGCCGCCCCACGCGCGCGGGCTGCTGACGGAGATCCGCGCGGCGGTGCGCACCGCGTCCTTCCAGGACGGCTACCGCCTGAGCCCGGGCCGGGAGCTGGGCAGGTGAGCGGGAGCGGCGCGGGGCGTGGGTGGCGGCCGGGTCGCGCCGTCCCCGCGGAGCCGGGGTCCCGTGGGAGAGCCTGGGCGCGGAGGCGCGCGGCCCGCGGGCCTGGGGTCTCCGTCTGCGGCCGCGGCTTTCCGGACGGGGCCCGCCTCGGCGACAGCGCGCTTCGCGCCCGCTCGGGTGGACTTGGGCCGCCGCCTTCCGCTGCCGTCGTCATTCGCGTTCTCTCCATCGGTTTTGCGCAGTTGTGGTTCCTAAACACCCAGGTCCCGGTCCCCGGCATTCCGGCCGATCCCTTTCATAGGTCTTGGCCCTTGTCTGCTCCGCTGTGAGCCGACGCTGGCTTCTCGCGCCCCCGCTCGTCTTTCTGTGGGCTTAGCGAGAGCTTGCAACTCGCTGTCTTTTTAAAGTTGTGAAGGAAAGGCCATCCGGATGCTCTACGTTTTGTTACGTTGCAGAGCGGTGACAGCGATTTCTGTGGGGTTTTGAGACTCTTCTTTCTTGAGCACGGCTTAAAGAGGTTGTCAAATGCACCGGCTTTAGGGCAGACCTCAGCCCATTTCCTCGCCCCGCTCGCTGCCTTCGCCCCCCAGCCACCCTGTTGGGCTCTAGGAAGTCGGTGTCGCCGCAGTACTCACCTCTACAGGTGTTGTGAGATGCGGTGGCTGAAAAGCGCTTTCCACTGTGTCTGGCCCACAGCGTTCGTGTTCCCTTTTATTGCAAACATTTGTCATGGTTGCAAAATAGCTACGTGTTGTAATGGGGAAAGGGCTTCACAGTGATGACAGCCTTCAGCTGGGTGTTCAGAAAGGGCATGGTTACAAAGAGTGATCAAAACGCACGGCTTTACAAATACTGATAACTTCCAGAAATAATATTTTTGAGGGACCCTTTAAAATGTCCTAGTTGTTCCCAATATTAGCAGGGAAAAAATATCGTTCAAGAACATGACCTCACTGGGCTGGACATTAATCGACCGGCCCTGTGCATGCTGCAATTATGACTCAAGAGAGCAGAGCTACTGAGCTACGTAGGATTCTAATTCCTTGACATTCCATACGTTCTCAGGTAACTCTGATTACATGAGAAAGAGACGCTGTTTTTCATTATTTGAGCTGTCTCGCTTCATTCTATAAAAGGAAGACCGGCATTACAAAACTGAAACGTCTTCAGGGGGCAAGCACTGTCTTGCAGACTTTATGAAAAGCGTTTTAACCGGAAAAAACTGACTTGCACCGTGTCAAGTGGTAGGATACTAATTCCTCTAGCGGTGTTTCTTTCAGCTTTTAATCTTTAGTATAAAATTAGTTTGCTTGGAAGGTTTTGTTTTATACTTCAAAGTTGAGATAGTTTTTGCTTAGATATAAAGGAGTAAATCCTGGAGCAGCTAAACAATGCAGTTAGATATTTAATGAAACAGCCTGAAACTGAAAAATACAATTAGTCCATTCTTTTACCCTTTTCATTACGGAGTTTAATGCACCAGTTAAGAACCTGAGGTTTGGAGTCATTTAGTCTAGGATTGAAATCTTAGCTTTTACTGGTTCCTTGGACTTGAGTACATTACCTAACTCCTCATTGCTTCATAGCGTTTTTGAGAAAATTAAACACATCTATAGTTTTAAGTCTGTGCTTAGCTTAGGAGAAGCAGTGTAATTCACCGTGTAACTCTACATATGTTATTAGCAATGTAACCAAAAAGCAAAAATAAAATCTGCACAATTGCAAAAATAGACGCCTTCTCTGGCAAAGTAACCAAGGAATTGTTAACAATTCACAGAAAATAAAAGTTTTCCTTTGTATTATAAACAGTCCTTACTGGAGGTTCCTACATTTTGCTAACAGGCTATGGTTTCAACTTAGTTGGAAATGTTTATGTATGGCATTTTTTCTGGTAAGATAAAAAACTTGACTTTCTCCAACTGTTAACTCTGGTTACATATCTGATAATTGGTCTCATGCTGATATATAATGGCCTTTAGGAAAGTGGAAAAGGTTCAAAGACTTAACTGTTTAAACAGAAATCTTTTTTTGTTTGTTTTTTAGGTGTTACTCTTATTTTATCAGCTACAGAAAGCTTTCTTTCAATGTGGTGGCTGTTCAAAAAGGAATTTTAAAACTCCAATATTGATTCCAGAGTCATGACAGGACACAATGTTATCATTTTTAAGAAATGTCATATCCTTTCATGTCGCTGGCAGAGTCCATAGCAACCTAAATGAGTGTAAATACATGATGTAAAGCTTGCTTTGACTGCTTCAAAGTTTGACTTATCCTTAAGGCTCGTTACCTTGTGTCAGTATTGTGCCAGTGTAAACAACATTAATGATTTCATTACCGAGGAACAGGACATACGACCTTGGGTCTGCCAATTTTTTCATGTTGATTTCCCTTGGGTTTATTGATAACATAGAAACAGATGTTTTTATAATTTTAAAGTTATATTAATTTTATAGGAGATAGTTTCCCTTGCAGATATTTTCCTTATCTAGTCCTCAACTTTAACTTTTTAAAACATATTCGTAAAGTTTATCTTTAAAAAAGTTTAAGCCAAAGGACATTTCTTGTCTTTTATATTACGTACTCATAGTTCGATTACTCTATGGGGAAAAATTATGAGTTCCCTGCAGGTGTTATAGTTGTACAAGTACTTTCATAAGTGTTGTTCCATTGATTCTCACCATTTGTTGTTTGGAAAACACTGTATTTCACATTAGAAAACAATTCAAAAATCCACTGAAAGACTGCAGAGCAGAGACTCCTGACAAACATTCCTGTTACAGCAGGATGTTTTACAAGGTATAATCTGTAGTCTGTCTTGTGACTTACGCCGTTTCCCATGGTTTTTACTACAGGGTATGTTCATTAGCTCCAAATTCTACCATGCTTCCCTGTCAGATTAACCTCTCCCCACTTGGTCCGCCCCATCTCATTCTCTTCAGCTGTTAGGGGTAATGGGACAAGCAAGTCTTTTCAAGATGGAAGGCACTTTAGGGTAGATGTGTTTTGGGAGCTGTGTGCTGTTAACCTGGATTGAGATCTGTAGGTAATGGCTTCAGGTTGAAACCTTTTAATTATTTAAGCATTGCAATAAATAATAATTTCTTTAGAAACAGTGAAGCTTGTTAAATAATATTATCCTTGTGGAATTTGCCTTGTTTTTGGACAAATGTTACTTAAGATTTCTTGTCAGTTACTCATTGGTTTGAAGAAGCATATTTACAGTTTGGAAGTAATCTGATACCTCTGGGCAAATATCAAAAGAAAGAAAACTGGTTGGTCAACAGCAGTTACTTAGGAAATATGTATTAATTTAAAATATATGAATTTAAAGATTTAATGAATTTCAAGCTGGGTGTGGTGGTGCGTGCCTGTATTCCCAGCATTTGGGAGGCTGATGCAGGAGAATCACCCACAAGTTCAAGGCCAGCCTGAACTATGTAGCAAGACCCCATCTCCAAAAAAAAAAAAAAAAAGGCTTGTAAATAAAAAATTTGTTTAAAATCTCATTATTGAATCAAATGCATTAGAAAGCTAAGTAGGTGTGATTATTGATTTACCTCTTCAGATAAATAAAGAGGAATTACTGTATGTTTATTAAGAGATTTTACACTCATGTAGAGTTTCATGGGGGGTTTTGCAGGGGGCTTAAATTGTTGTCATTGGTTATATCATAGATCCGAAAGCACTCCAAACAATAGAATACCTACTGATTACTGACAGTTTGTTAAATATTATACACTTTAAAGAAATAATTTTGCTTCATATTACAGATGAGTCCAAGGCCTAGAAAGATCAATTAAATTGCCCGCTATTCCACAGTTACTAGCCAGAATTTAAAACCAAGTTTGGCACTGATCTTTTTTTAATATTTATTTTAATTTATAAGATAAAAAAGTTACAGAAAGTTATGTTAATTATTGGATAAGTAAATTTTTTTTCAAGGTTAGTGTGGCCTAAATGTTCGGTGTTTGTGAGGTGTACAGTAGAGTGCGGCGATGACCAGACCTTCACATCTACTCGCCACGTGGAGACTCCCGAGCAGCTCCCAGTCTTGCACTGTCTGTGCACCATAAGTGTTCTAGACAGGCTCTACCTTTTAAACAGTATTTTTCTGTACCTTTTCTTACCATTGTTCCACAGTTGCCCACAGTATTCAGTATGAGGTTGTAACGTAGATGCACTAGGCTCTGCCAAACAACCTAATTGTGTAGTAGGTTCAGCCGTCTAAGCTTATGTAAGCACACTCTCTAACGTGTGGATGCAGCGATGAAATTGCCTGAGGGTGCGTTTCCCTGAACAGGTCCCCATCCCTGAGTGATGCGTGGCTGTTATATTTGTATGATAAGCACATAAGAGACTTTAGACTACTTTAGACTTTAGAAGTTATTCCCAAATGTGACAGGTCCAGCCCTGGCCTCTGAATAGGCAAGAGGACACTTCCTGGAAGCTTTTATGGAGGAAATAATGTTGGAGGAGAACCTTAAAGAAAAGAAGGGATCTTGGCAGAGTTGAAGTAAGACCCCTGCCTTTGAGAGCAGCACAACAAACAAGTCACAGTGGCAGGAAAGTTCAGTGAAGAGAGCATGCAAGTAGTTCAATATATCAAACATTATAAGGTTACATTCTAAAAAGAGTTATTTAATGAAACAGTAACTGCTTATGTACAGGGTGTGCCATCTGACATTTGCGTACCTGCCACGTGCAGGTACTGTACTGTGGAGCTGTGTTCTGAACACTAACACGTGATCTTCCCCTAAAGCTCTGTCACTGTTGCTGTAATCTGTCAGTTGATGATACACATTTTCACAGTGCCTATACTAAAAATCTTCAAGTCATTCTGAGTTTCCATTTTTCCTTCCTCCACTCATTTCTACGTACACACCACAGCCTGTCAGAGAGTGCTAACATATCTTGATCTTGAATGTCTTTTCAATGTGCTGTTCCTTTAGGCTTGGTAGAGATTTTCCCCCACTAATTTTGTGGGGTAAAATGTATCTATGAACAAAAGAACTGTGATCTGAAAATGGGTGCTGTTACATAGATGATTATTAAATTGAACAGCTGTAGGGCTATGCCTCAGGATTTGTCACTCAGCGTTTTATTACTAGTGGTAACAAAAAGGGAATGAAAGTCTTGTGTGTGGTTGACAATTGCTGGGAAGGAAGAATTAGTGCTCAAATATAAGCTATCACGGTGAACCATAATCTCAAAATTAGAATGAATGGAACAGATTAAAGCCTTGCATTTAGTTTTTTAGAAAGGATGTTTAAAATACAGTTCACACATACTGTCTGGAAAAAATTGAGGGGCAACAGTCTAGGTACTTGATGCATATTTATGAGCCAAATATGAAGTATGAAAAGCCTGTCAATTTTTTAGCAAGCAATGTTAGATTATATTGTGCTGAGAACTACAAAATAATAATCCTGTAATGCTTTGATCATATTATACCTGAAGTAATTTCTTTAGATTTTGGTTGGCATATTTTCTAATAACCTGTACTAGTGAGGGGCAAAGATATCCTATGGACATGAGAAATGATGGCAAATTTGGGAGAGAAGAGGGACTGGCCGTTTGCAGATTGTGTTCCTGTGTTTGATAGCTGACAGATGGTCAAGTGGAAGCGGGAATGGGGTTTGTTCTGTGTCACTCCGTGGAGAACTCGGGCTCCATCTAGCCCTTCAGTAGAAGTCAAGGTTTGGCTTATGATGAAAACTTTATTAAATAATATGTGCCTAGAAGTGGAATAGATCACTCGTAGTTTGAAAGATGACATTGGCCCTTGGCATTAGGTTAAATGTCATGATTTCTAAGTTGCCTTCCAACCTAAAGATTTAGTGGATATACATGTGAAACTGATTTAATCTGTGGCATGTACTATGCTAAATAATTGACATGTATTATGCATGTATTATTTTCATGGATTCAACTAACTGTGGCTCAAAAATTATCAGGAAAAAAATGCATCTGCAGACTTTTCTTGTCATTATTTCCAAAACAACACACTGTTATAGGTATTTACTCATACATAACATTTGCATTGTATTAGGTATTACAAGTAACCTGGAGATGATTTCAGGTATACAAAAGGATGTGTATAGGTTATATGTAAATACTGTACCATTCAATATGAGAGACTTGAATACTCTCAGATTTTGGTATCGACAGGGCTGCTGGAAGCATCCTCCATGAATATTGCAGGATGAGTGTATTTTAATTCTTTCAACTCTGGTGTAGATGTTATTCCTGTTCCCTTGTACAGATAAGAAAAAATGAAGTTAAAGAGGTCCATTGTATGTTGCTACAGAATACCACAGACTAGTTAGAAGTGAGCAGCATTTTCTAGCTCACAGTCATGGAGACTGGGAAGTCTAAGATTAAGGGCCTGTGTCTGGCAGAGTCCATCTTGCTGGGTCATCCCGTGGTGAAGGAACAAGAGCATGAGCTGGAGGGGGTAGTGTCCCACATTCATCCCTTTATCAGGAGCCTGCTCCCTCGCGACCTGATCGCTTTGTAATGGGCCCATCTTTCAACTCTGTTGTTTCTAATGCATGAATTCAGGAGGTCACATTCAAACCATAGTATTTGCCTATTCAGAAAAATGATTTTTTGTAATTTTACAAGTTACATTTTTTTTAATAAATCTATGTAATCAGTACATCTGTAGCCTGTTATAAATCCTCAAGTGATGTTTCTTTTGTGATTAATGGACTATCCATTGATGTATTTAGAAATTTTTTTTAAAACTTATCATCTCTGGAAAGTTGATAGCTTTACCAATGAATGTTTTTGTTTAATTCTAGGGGAAAATTTGCAGTGGTGAGGAAATGTATAAAGAAAGATTCTGGAAAAGAATTTGCAGCAAAGTTCATGAGAAAAAGAAGAAAAGGCCAAGATTGTCGGATGGAGATAATTCATGAGATTGCTGTACTTGAACTAGCACAGGACAATCCTTGGGTCATTAATTTACACGAAGTGTATGAGACTCCTTCAGAAATGATCCTGGTTCTGGAATAGTAAGTATTGTCTTTCTTGGCTTGAATTTGGTAGTTTATACTTCCATACAAGATACTGCTTTTCTATGAGAATGTACAGCGCCTGGTTCTCTGGAAACAATTTTCCAGATCATCTTCATGTGTTCTTCATAAATACTCTTACTGCACCTTTTTCCCAGCTTGTATTAAATACCTGACCTATTCTCCCCTTCATGGAGAAAATTAGGCCGTCAGACACAGACTCCCTTGGCATCTTTCCAAAGCCTTCTAAGCAAGGAAATGGTATCAGCACATTTGTGCTGTCATACATTACGTTGGATACGTTTATGCAGGATAATAATCTTTTGTCTTTACTGCCTTACGCCCTTCCCATCTGTTTGACAGAGATTCAGTTATGCACTTCCAAGGCTGAAACCCTTATCTATATTCTTTAATTTTTATCCTTCCTTTTCTGGGAGCTATGTTTGTTTTTTAATCAGTTGTGAAACCTCTTTTAAAGTTTCAGTCCGTTTTCCTTAGGTGATTTTTTTCCCTTAGTCTTCTAAAATTCCTGGTTCTTAGCTTTGACTCTTCTTAGCTGTCTTTGCTGCATTACTCTTTTCTTTATTGCTGTACTTCTTAAAAGAATCGTCTGAATTTACAGCTTTCTTCACCGTCTAATCAGTTCTGTTCTACTTCATTGATCCTTTCATCTGTTCATGTGCCAATAACTCCATTCACTTTTCAGTATAATGCCATCTGCTCTTTTAAAACTTTCATGAGGTCACCAACCTTGCTTCCCAAAATCAATCTCACTTTAGTGTTCTACTTTTACTGTCTTTAAACATGAGACATAATTCTTTCTATAAATTACAACTTCCTTGGCTTTTATAGCCCTGGCTTTTTGTTTTTCTGTTTTGTTTTTCTCCTCTCAGAGCTTTTTACCCTCTTCTGGACACTGGAAGTGTTCCCCAGAGCTTTGTTGTCATTACTGTTGTTGCACATTTTTGTTCAATCAACTTACTTTGGGTGATAATCTTTTTTTGTGTGCTTTCAGCTATTATTTACATGATGATTATTTTTCTAATTTCAGTCCCTCTCCTAAGTTCCAGTTGCCTGCTGTATATGACTGTGTCCAAGTGCAGATCATCATCAGTTTATTATCAATACAGTTGCGTTGCCCTTGTAATGCTTGTTTCCTTTTGTTCCCATTTCCATCGGTATCCCCGTTATATCATTGTTCATGCTAGAAACCTTAATCCCGTCCTTGATTTATTTATCTCCTTTAACCTTCTTTAATAATGAATCACCAGATCTCCCATTCGAGCCTCTCCGGTAGCTGCTTAGCTGATCACCCGGCTTCCACTCTAGGACAACCCTCTCTGCTGCTGTTAGCTAACAGGCATAGATGTGCTGATATTAGACCCTTGCTTAGAATCCTTTGATGGCTTCTGTTGCTTCGGTGATCAGGTTTTTAGAATCTAATCAGTATGATTTGGCCAAAATTTTTGTGTTTTAATTTGAAAAAGAAGTCTTGAAAGATGTATTCTGGATACTGAAATAGCAGGATTCTCAGTCAGCTCAGTGAATTGTTGCCATGGGAGCAGGAAAGCTACGATCACTGTATTAGTCATGACCAAAGCACCTGCTGTGTGCACTAGGTACTAGTAGGTGTTCATAATATAAAAGTAAGAATAACGTGGCCGCTTCCCTCCAGGTGCTAGAGCTCTAGCGAGGAGATTAAATAGAAACGATTGCAGCAATATTGGTGTTGCACTAGAAATTCTTGTTAGATGCCATGTGATCAGGGACCAAGTATTGTAGCTATAATATGCTAAACATTAACTGTGTGCTGGACACTATGCTAAGTTCACTTGGTACGTATGGTTTATTGGTTAGTATATGATTTGTTTATTGTACTAGGGATTGAATCTAGGGCTTCGTGCGTGTCAAGCAAGTGCTCTACCATAAACTGTATCCTGTAAGATTTTTATGTATGAGGGAAAAAAAGCAGTGAACAATGTGAGATCGCACCACAAGTAGCAGAGCCGGGATTTAGTCCCCACGTGCGCATCCTAAAGCTCCTGCTCCTTGCCGTGTGTGTGCTGCTCCTCTCTGCCCGGGTGGTTAGGGGCTGCTTCCCAGAGCAGGAGACGTTTAGCATTTGAAATTGGCCATCATCACCTTATCAGGGTTTTTCATATTGTTTTGCCTTCATCTCACGGACTCATCTAACTTTTTTTCTGACATCTCCTACCGGTACTTCTCCAGCCCCATACACTGCATTCTAGGCACAGTTTTCCACAGCATTTAAAGCTGTAATTACGTGCTGTTCTTCTCCACATTGTTGATAACAAGCAATCTGTGTATGATATTCTTACCTTTTATCCCTGTGAACATGGCTTTTGACAGTTTTCCTTTTATCACTGGTTTTTAGTAATTTAAGCAGAATGTTCCTTTGTGTTGAGTTTCTCTCACTTGGGGTTCATTGAGCTACATGGGTCTTTCTGTATAAAGTTTTTGTTGGATTTTGGAAGTATGTGATTATCTAATAGTTTTCTGCCGCTACCTTGCTTTTCTCTTCATTTCCAGTGTGTTAAGCTGCTTGATGTTGTCCCACATGTCCCTGGGATACTGTTGATTTTTGTTCAGTCTTTTTTCCCTGCCTGTACTTCACATTGGATGGTTTCTACTGTTTTGCCTTAAGATTTACTGATTCTTCAATATCTCATCATTATGAAGACCAGGGAATTTTTTAATTGTAGTTACTGTGTTTTTTTTAATCACTAGAAGTTCCACATGGTACTTTTCTTCTTTCTCTTCCTCTTCCCCTTCCTTTCTCTTGCTCCGCCCCTCTTCTTTTCTTTTCTTTTCTTTTCTTTTCTTTTCTTTTCTTTT
>RJWT010003703.1:0-35582 GCA_004365215.1 Cuniculus paca | reverse complement strand
TTTCTTTTCACATTGCAAATACAGCTTTTGAAGCTGGATGTGGTGGCTCACACCTGTAATCCCAGTACTCAGGAGGCTGAGACAGGAGGATCATTGTGAGTTCGAGACCAGCCTGGGCTACAAAGTGAGCTCAAGGCCAGCCTGAACAGCATAGTGAGACCCTGTCTCAAAAACACAAGGGCTGGGGAGTTGGCTCAGTGGCCTAACCTCCAGCCTAGCAAGTGTGAGGTCATGAGTTCAATCCCTGGTGCCGCAAAAAAAAAAAAAAAAAAAATACAGCTTTTGAGAAAACCTTTTTTTCTCCCCATCTTAAATGTAGTACTCATTACAAATGATAATTACAGAAAGGTTAAAAAAGAAAAAAGGCTAGTCCCAACATGCAAATGTAGGCACTGTTAACTGGTGTATTTCCTTCCAGAAATTTCTCCCCTGTGCATTTAACAAATGTTCAGCACTTACTGTGGGTTCAGGACCCCTGCAAGGAATTGGGACACGACAATGAAAAAGACATATGCTGCCTTCATAAGGCTTACATTCTAGTTCATGCTCTTTTCTCTGTATTACTGGGCATGTAGTTGTCGATATCCAAAGGAGCTTCCTCAATACCCCAGACAGTAAATAGCTGATTTGCACATCAGGTGGGTCCAAAGCACCCTGCCCAGCCTCCAGAGGCAAAATAATAGGGTTGGATTCCTAATGAAGGCAGAGAGGGATAGGACCAAACTCTCAGTTCAGCTGGCTGAGGACTTGGAACTCAGCCTTCCAGTCTTCAAGGAAAGGGGTCGGGAGGGGGCAAGTGGTAGGTAGCATCTAGGAAAATGACGAGGGTCCCGACGCTCGTGAAGATGATGAAGGTCCACAGGAAGAGGCGATCCACTACCATGGCCACAAACTGCCAATCCTCCTTCAGCTGGGATTAGGCAAAGGAACCTCCTGAGCTCCAGGCCCTGACCGCAAAGGAGCCTACCCCCACAACTCTGTACTCCACTGGGGTTTTCCTACCCCGGGTCTGGGAAAAGTCCCCACAGTGTAAAAGGAGAGCCAGACGTGGGCTACCTAAGCTAGCTGTCAGTTGGAAAGTAGGGGGCGGGACAAGAACAAGCCTCCAATCAGAAGCGGAGTCGACGCTAAGGGCGGAACCTGAACTTAGGGAGTGGAACCAAAATCACCTAGTCCTGCCCTGCTCCACCCTCATTTGACTTACTGCATCGTAGTCCTCTTGTTCCTGCAGCTGTCGAGCGATGTAGCTGATCGAGGAAACAACGTCCCGTAGCTCAGGGGGCAGCCCCACCACTGCCCGGTTTGGACCATCAATAAATCGTCGCAGGTCCGGGGCAGATGGTTCAGGCTGGAACCTGGAAAAGGCATGGCTGGCCACAACCACGGGCGCAAAGACAGAACAGCCCGCCCCAGTTACCTAGGCCACATCCCAACAGCCTCTTTCAACAACCTGCCATTTTCCAAAACCCAAGAGGACCGTTTAGGGCCGCCCTGCCAGCAGCGATCTATCCAGCCTTCCGCAAAACTCCATCCACCCGTCTAAATTGTAGTTGCCACCTTCTCTCAAAGCAAGCGGCTGAAGAAATACTACAACTCCCATGAAGCTCAACCACAACATCTTCCGTAAGCATGAGCGACCAGTTTTCGCACAGTCTTCTGGGAACTGTAGTTCCCTCACTTTTTTTTTTTGTTTTGGGTATCGGGGCTCGAACTCACGACCTTGCGCTTGTCAGACAGACGCTTACGCGGCTGAGCTAAACCCCTCTCTCACTTTCATGTGGGTGATGGGTGTAGGCCCTACCTGTTGGGTTTGGGGAAGAGAAAATTACACGGCGGCTTCCGAATGAAATATTCATCTGTTCCCCGACCCCAGCCACTTCCTGAAGAAAAAGAGTGAGGGGGCTCGGGTAGCTGGTCTCTCTCAGGTTTGGGTCTCTTCAGACCCAGGTACAGGGGGAGCTTGTGGATGAAGATCTGCAGAGTAAAAGATGCATATTAGGAGAGACTGTCATGCATTAATAATACAAGCGAAGCCAACCAGCGCCATTCCACATGCCCATTCTGGCACGTGTGTGTGCAGGGTCCAACAGAGCTACACAGACAAGAAAATGCAACCCCGAAACCTTGTGAGGGTGTGTGTGTGTGTGTGTGTGTGTGCACGTGTGTGGTATCGGGGGTTGAACCCCGATCTGTCCACTAAGCTACCTCCCCAGCTCCCCACCCCTTTATTTTTTATTTTGAGAGAGGATCTCACTAAGTTACCCAGGCTGATTTTCAGTTCCCCAGATTCAGCCTCCAAAAGAGTGCTGGGACTACAGGTGCGCATCACCATACTGGCTTGAAGAGCTCCTTAGTGGGTTGGGAGGCTTCTGAGAAGTGCTGAGGCCTTCCCCCCTGAGAGTCCCTATGCCCAAGAATATGTTCCTGGAATCAAAGATGAGCAGTATTGATAAAGAGTATGAGATCTATGAAATGATAAAGATGAGAGAATAAAATTTATTGTGCAGTGTTTCAATACCCAACAGGTTTGGGCCCTCCAACACTCTACTTGGTAGCTATAGTTCTACCTAAGGTCTGTAAATAGGAAGTTGGGGTTGGTGGGAAAGAGTGATAGCTGAACAAAAAGTCAAGTACTAGGATTGGGAATTAAAACAGCTTGGAGCAGAGCTCTCTTACCTGACGGACCCAAAGTGGCATCTGGTGGGTGTGGGGTGAGCGGTGATGCAGGTTGAGGACCACCACACTAAGGATGACTGAGAAGGTGACAAGGATCATGGTAAACATGAGGTACTTAATAATGATGGGGACCGACAGGGAGGTCTCAGGCACTTTGTCCGCCAGGAGCAGCAGGAACACAGTAAGGGTCAGCAAGGCAAAGATTGAGAGCCCCATCTTCTCTCCTTGAAGGACAGAGGAGAAGGCAGAAGAATTAGGCTTTCTCACAAGTAAATCTATATGGCATAATCAGTGACCATGTTTCTAGCTTACTCAAAGATATTTGTGGGGTTTTTTACTTGTTTGTTTGCTTGTTTAATTGTTTGTTTTTGTTTGTTTGTTTGTTTGTTTTAGACAGGGTCTCACTGTGTAGTTCAGGCTGGCCTTAAACTTACTATGTAGCCCAGGTTGTCCTTGAACTCATGGCAATTCTCCTGTCTCAGTCTCTCGAGTACTGGGATTATAAGCATGTGTCACCATGCCTGGCAAAGATAGGCTTTTGGAAGAGCTATCTGCTCTCCAATCACTGCCACATTTATTTTTCCAGCCTAGACTTCCCTCCTGAACTCCAGGCTCACATCCAAATAACCATCCACCTTTCCACTGATGTCAAATAGACAACTTAAATTTAACATGTCCAAAACCTAATTCACCACCAAACTGTTCTTCCAGAGTTTTCCCCATCATAAGTGGCAACTCCAGCTTTCCTGTGGCTTAAGACAAATTCTTTCACGTCAGGTGTGGTGGTGCATGCTTGTAATCTCAGTGCTTGGGAGGCTGAGGCAGAAGGATTGCTGCAAATTTGAGGCCAGCCTGGGCTACATAGTGAGTTCAAGGCCAGTCTGAACTACATAGTGAGACCCTGTCTCAACACAACACAGCAGCATGCACAAAAAAGACAAACTCCATCAAATTGTTCTCCACTCCAGCTCCCCCCCCCACCGCCCTGCTTCCCCCTCCTCCAACCCATAGCAGACTCTATTGGCTCTAACTTCAAAGTTTGTCCTAAAAATGATGACATCACACTTACCATTCTGGTCCCAAACACCATTTCAGGTCTGAATTGTAAAGGCTTCCTTACTACTGTTCCATCCTTTGACCCCCTGTTGACTATTCTTAGCACACCATCAGACTAATCTTATTGAAATATAAATCAGATCAGATCATTCCTTTTTCCAACTTTCTAATGGCTTCACCTCTCCAGTATAAAAACTAAGTCTTTTTTTTTTGTGTGTGTGTGCGTGTGTCTTTTTGAGAAAGGTCTCACTATGCAGCTCAGGCTGGTCTTGAGCTCACTTCGTAGCCCAGGCTGGTCTTGAGCTCACTTCATAGCCCAGGCTGGTCTCAAACTCTCAATGATCCCCCTGCCTCAGCCTCCCGAGTGTTGGGATTACAGGCATGCCCTGCCTAAACTAAGTCATTATTATGGCTACACCTCTTCCTTCTTTCCTTCCTTCCTTCCTTCCTTCCTTCCTTCCTTCCTTCCTTCCTTCCTTCCTTCCTTCCTTTTTGGTGCCGGGGATCAAACTCACAATCTTGCACTTACCAGGCAAGTGCTTGAGCTGCTGAACTAAATCCCCAGCCCAACTGTATCACTTTCTATTACTCCTTGAGTTTATCTCCTGTTTTCCTACCTCCTTACTTCATTTAGTTAAACTGGCCTCCCACTTTGTTTCTTTTATTTTCCTTCCTTTCTTGTATATTTGTGTGTTTGTGTGTGGTACTAGGGGGCTAAACCAGTGCCTTCACACTGAGCTACATCTCCAGCTCTTTATTTTTATTTTATTTTTTAAATATTTTATTTTTATTTATTTATTTATTTGTTTTTTTTTTTTTTTTTTGGTACCAGGGATTGAACTCACAACCTCGCACTTGCCAGGCAGGTGCTTATGCCACTGAGCTAAATCCCTGGCCCCTTTATTTTTTAATTTTTCATTAAGTTACTAAATTGCTCAGGCTGGGCTTAAACTTGTGATCTTCCTACCTCAGCTTCAAAGTGCCAGGATTACAGGTGTGCACCATCACGCCAGGCTCCTCCGTGTTTCTTAAATATACAAGGCACCCTCTCACTATAGGGACACTGTATTCACCATTTCATTTGCTTTTACATTCTTCCCCCAGGTTCCTGCCAGCATCATTCTCTTGCCCACCTTCAAGTCAAAAACTCCCTTTTCAATGAGATGTCACTGACATTTTATTGTTATTTTTAAATTTCATTTATTTCTTATTTGTGGTGCTGGAGACCAAGCCCAGGGACTTTCACATACTAGGCAAGTCATCTCTCACTGAGTTACACCCTCATTCTATTTTCTTTTCTTTCTTTTTTTTCAGACAGGGTCTCACTATACAGTTCAGACTGGCCCTGAACTCACTATGTAGCCTAGGCTGGCCTCGAACTCACAGCAATCCTCCCACTCAGCTTCCGAAGTGTTGGGATTAAAAGTGTGCACCACCATGGCCGATGCTATTTTTATTTATTTGTTGTTTGTTTATTTTTGCAGTACTAAGGATTGAACTCAGGGCCTTTGCACTGCACTACATCCCTAGCCCTTTTTTATTTTGTGACAAAGTCTCACTAAATCATTAAGTAACCCAGGCTGGGTTTGAACTTTTCATCCTCTGGCTTCAGCTTCCCAGAGTGCTGGCATTTCAGGTGCTACCACACCTGGCTCCTGACATCCCATTTTTAAATTGCAATCTCTATTCCCATTCTTACTTCCTAATCCCCCTTTTTCACTTTATTTTTCTGTTTAGAACTTGCTCTTTTAATATACTATATAATAGATTTATTTATTTTATTTATTAAGTTACTCCCCCTACTAGAATGTAAACTCCATGAGATCAGGGATTTTTTTTAAATTCACTGATGTATTCTCAGTGCCTAATACATTATAATACAATTCAACAAATATAGTTGCACAAATGAAAGGACCAACCAACTTCTGTAGCTCTTTTCAGGAATATAACAATTTTTGTTGTTGTGGTGGTGGTGGTGGTTTGGTTTTTTGAGACAGGGTCTTGCTATGTAGTTGGGGTATTGAACTCACTATGTAGCCCAGGCTGGCCTCCAACTTGCAGCATCCTCCTGCCGCAGTCTCCCAAGTTCTAGTTTAGAGGCATGTGTCACCACACCTGGCTAGTCTAACAATTTGAAGGATCTACAAATGAAACAGTATACAAACCAGGATTGGTGGCCCAGGTCTGTAATCCCAGCACTTGGGAGGCTGAGGAAGGAGGGTTGCCATAAGTCTGAGGTCAGTCTGGACCACATAGTGAGTTCAAGGCCAATCTAAACCACATAATGAAAATCTTTCTCAAACATACACACACACGCACACACACACACACACACATGCATATACACACAGACACAGACACACATACACACATACATGCACAAAACATAAAACAAAACAAAAAACCCAGAGTTAGGGATATCAGGCCTTTGAATCAATTTGACACTAACCAGGGTTGGAAAAATAACACTGCCACTTTCTGTGTGATACCAAACAAGTAATTTATACTCTCTGTCTCTTTATTTTATGCTATAAAATGGGAATAACAATTTAGTACTTACCTTGAACAGTTGGAATTGAGTTAATATCTGTAACATGTTAATTATATTACTTATAGCAAGTGCTCAAAAATAGTAACAAACAAAAAATAGTATAAAACAAAAACAAACAAACACACTTATATAGAACTTACTGGATACCAGGGATAGTTTTATTAATTCAGTCAATCCTCAAAATAATGCTATAGGTAGGGATGATGATTATCTCCATCTGAAGGGCGCTAGACACTATCTGAAGAGTGGGGGAAGGGGAGCTTGCTAGGAATGAGGAAAGGGAAGAGGAGAGCTTGCTCAGCTTGGAATTGGTTGGCCAGGGAAGTGGAAATTCCATGACTGAGTCTAGGATACTAAAGAGAAGAGTTCTGACATCACTAGGTGAAGGAAGCCAGAAGCAGAGGGGATGTAGAGCCTCAGATTAGTTCTACTTGGTGGAAGGGAAAACATGGAGTTGCTGAAGTCCAATCCATGGTGGCTTAGGTTGGCAGGAAAACCATCTAGATTAAGGCTAAAGAGGAAGAAGCTGAGCTAATAGTGAGAGGGCTGGGGTCCCTTCCTCCTTACCTGCATCTGGTGGCAGGTAGAAGACAAAGATGGCCAGGACAGTGATAAGGATGCATGGGGCAATGACATTGACCAGGTAGAAGAGAGGCTTTCGGCGAATGATGAGGTAGAAGGTGACTTCCTGATGCTGTCCTTCCCTCCTTCCCTTGGGGTCTCCTGGAGGCTGGATTAGTCGAGAAGGCTTGTGGATAATCTCCCATTGGCCATTTTCTGGGAGGAGAGAAGAAGGGGACATTGGCGTGTGAGCTATCCTCATCAACACCAGCTATGGCCCACTCTGCTGGACAATCCATTTCTAATAAACTTAGTCAAGTCTCACTTTCCATGTTCAGAAAGTGTTGCTAGTCATCCCCATCCTGCTGACCCCATAGGGTTTTTCTGGGCATCACTGGTGAAATCTATTTATCTCATTAGAAACTGGAAATCAGAAAGCCTGCTGATGTGGAAGCTGTGTCCACTCACCAATGAAGGTCCCTTCATGAATATAGATTTCCTGCCGTTCCTGCCCATCAGGACTCAGCCCTGTATGCAGGCTGACCTCTGAGCTGTCATAGCTGTAGGAACTAAACACCATGGTGCAGTTCTGCCAGTCAAAGGGGAAATAAGTGACCTGGACAGAGAAGGGAGTCATTCCAGTTGCCAGAGAACAGGTCAAGGCTAAGGGAGTTTGGGAGTCATCAGAGAGGTCACAGGTTATGGGGCACCAAGGAGACAATGATTACCAGGGAAAGTCACAGGGAAGAGGAGTCATAGAGGAACTGGAGGAGGGCTGTTAAGGGAAACCACTGGGGAAATGGAGAAGGGTCATGAAGAAGACTGCATGTTAAAGAAAATATACAGAGAAATGAACACTTAAGGGAAAATGAGACAAACGAGAAATGAGGTGACAAGGAATGGTGGAAGTGGGATAGGAGCCACTGAGGAGTCAAGATGTCCAGGAGAGAGATGGTTTCTAAGAGCTCCTTGAGCTTCTCAGGGAGGGGCTCAGGAACCTGGATGCTGCAGCTGCTTCGATAGAGGCCTGGGGGCTGCCAGCGCACTGAGCCATCAGAAGACACCACGACGTTAATGTCCAGAGCCACGTCAAAATTTCCATCATTGCTGCAGGGAAGGGGTCCTCACACCTGAGACCAGGACTATTCCTCCAAAGTCTCCACCCCACCGATACCATAACCCCCTCGCAATCACGCCCTCGGGGCCCCGCCCACTCTTAACAAACTCCTACTTGTTCAGCAGCACCACGTCAGGGAGCCACACAGATTCCGCTGTGATTCGCAGAGCATCGATGCCATCGTGCTCTGTGGGGTCCCAGCTCAGCCTGTAGTCAGTCCACTCCTAAGGAAGCAGAGGCTGAGGAGCTGTTCAGGGTTCAAGGCCCAGGAAAGGGGTGCAAGAGTTGAGGGCAACACAGGCATGGGCTGTGGCATCAAGGGGCCTTTTCGCTTGCTGGGATCCACGTCAGCTAATTTATCTCACTCCCGCCCCAGTTCTGGATCCCAATTGTTTAGTCTGTAAAAATGAAGAGTTTCACTAGCTAGCCTCTAAAACAGGTTTTCAAACTGCAACCCTCCACGCTTTAGTAAATAGTGAGTATAATTAGTGGCCCCAAAGCAATATTTTAAAAAATTACAGTGAAAAATGCACGTAGAGAAACTTCCATACGTATTATTGCCAGAAGCTTCTGTTTCAGTTATAAACATGTTTTCTGAAACCATTATTCAAGAAATATCGTTCCTCGCCAAGCGTGGTGGCACATGGCTGTAATCCCAGAACTCGGGAGGTTGAGGCAGGTAGATTGCCGTGAGTTCGAGGCCAGCCTGGACTACAGAGTGAGCTTGAGACCAGCCTGAACTCTATAGCGATACCCTGTCTTAAACCTCTCCCCCCGCCCAGTACTGGAGATTGAACCCAGGACCTCTGCCCTAACCTACATCCCTAGGTCTTTTTATCTATCTCTCTGTCTATCTGTTTATTTAGACAGAGTCTGGCTAAATTGTTCAGTCTGGGCTCAAATTTTTGACCCTCCTGTCTCAGCTTCCCAGAGGGCTGGAATTACGAGTAGGTTATCACACCTGGTTTATTCAAGCAGAAGGTAAAGGCGGAGGGATGCCCTTCCCCACCCCACCGGTTCTCCATACCAGGTCTAAGTACACTTTAGTGCTCATTTCTTCATCCTTCTCGTTCTAAAAGAGAAAAGTTTAAAGGGTAAAGGTGAAGTGAGACGAAGAGAAATGAGGGGCTCGGCAGTTCCACTGGTCTCCGAAGACTACACCCTCTTTGTCTGAGGCCCATCATCTGAGTCCAAGCCCCTGCTCCTAGAAAGTGCATTAGTTTAAGCCCCTGCCCTATCTACCTCGGCAACAACCCTTCCTGCTGTCGAGGTTCTCATTCTCATTTACATGCCCGCCTTGCTCATGTCTGGCCTCGTGTCTGTTCTGGGTTGCACTCCGCCCACAGCTCATAATCCTTCCAACTCCGCATCTCCGTTAGCCGCTGTTTATTTACTGGTTGAGCACCAGATTCCGCCCCACCCTGTCAGAATTTGTGCGTCCCTGCCTAAAGGTTCATCCCTCGGCCCAATTCCACTTCAAGACTTGTCCACATGCCGGGGCATCATCCTACCTGGCTTTGCTGTGGGCCACGCCCACAGACTCGTTCATTGGTCTGACTTGTAACCAATCTCCGCTAAGGGCTGGTCCAACTCTCAACCCGACCTTGCGCCAGGCCCCGCCCTCAGCCTGACTGACGGCCGGTCCCGCCCCGCGTAAAGCCACGCCCCCGGCGGTCCCGCTGCCTGACCTCAACCCGCGGCGCGCGCCCTCACCAGGCTGATGAGTTGTGCCAGGCTGAGCCCAATGCTAACCCTGACGCGGTCTCCCACCTCCCGCGCCGGCCGCACCGAGCTATCATAACCCGAGAAAAGTTTCTCGCGGAGTCGGCCCTCCGCTTCCGAGCCTCGGGCGCCTGTGGAGGAGAGCAGTAAGTGGAGCCCGGATGCCCGCCACCACCGTTGCCCCGTTACTCCTCTTCGGGGCTGAACTGACTTACCTGGGGCGATCAGCGCCCCCAGGACCCCCAGAAGCAGCAGTAGTGCCCCTGGGGTCATAGTTTGGCCGCGTCGCTCGGTGAGTTCGCTCCGAGAGCGGCCAGCGCCGCCAGCGCAGGGGAAGTGACGAGGCGCCCGGGAATGTGCACCTGTTGTCGGGGGGCAGCCGCCTGCCCACCAGCCCCGCCTCCGCGACTTGGTCCCGCCCCCAGCAACTGCCGTCGCCCGCCGCTCACAGCTGACAGACAAATCCTTCAGTTGTATAAATCGTCTTTAATTGAGAAAGCATGAGGTGGAGAACCTGTCCCCTAGGAGCAGAGCCAGGAAATGGGTGGAGCCTGAGCGGGTTTGTGTAGGTGAGGCAGGCATCTACCCCCTTTGCAACAAGCCAGAAGTAAAAGAGCCTGAGGAAAAGTGACCTGCCTTTGGGCACTAGCCTGTCCTTTAGGGCCTCCTCAGTCTATCCTACCCAGGTCTGGGGGACTGAGTCTCCTTTCTACTTCACTAGTGGTGTTCAGGCCTTTTCCAGGCCTGCTAGTAGGTCTTACAGTGTTTTTCAGAATAATCTAGTCTGGCCCTTTTTGGGTATTGAAAACCCAGCTGAGGTTATAAGCTGTAAGATAAAGCAAGTTCTATTCAGTTAGAAGCTCTGGGGATATATGAGGTCTTGAGCCCAAGAGGCCCTCACCCTCCTTGCCTGACCTGTAGGGAGAGGGGTGGGACTTATTGCTGAATTAGGGTATTCTCACTTGGGGAGGGTATCAAGGATGTTTCCTATTTGTCCTTTTATTCTAGACACTAGTCATAAAGACTTCAGGTTTAAAGGGGACCTGGAAGGAAATCCTGCTGAGGTAGCTAAGTGGTCATTTCCCCAACCCAGACACAGGTTCTATCATGCCATGCTTCCCTCCCCACCCCAGCTTCCCTATCATAAGCCAGAGATCCTGCCAAAATTTCTCTGTCCTTCTCTAGACTCTCTCTGGCAGGACCCCAGCTGGGTTGCAGCAGTTAGAAATTGCATTTATAAATAAGGTTAGCATTCTATACAGGATAAGATTTTTAGAAAATTACCTAGGAAAAACAAAAGATAATTCTTGATTCAATTAGAACTAATTAGTTCTATGTGAACCAGAGCTAGGTCCTTTCCAGAGCTCATTCTTAGTAAGTATCACTAGAGAAAATAAGAGTGTGGGTCTAGAACTTACTCTAGAGCAATAATATGGCTATATAGGCCCCAGATCCATCCTACAGAGAAGGGCTGAGGATCATGGTCTATGACCTAGAGCTGAGATTCAGAAGGAAGTATGGCTCCGTAAAGATCTAGAACACCATGCGTTAGTGTTGGGGGTCTCTGGGATAAGAATGTTAAACTGGTGCTAATCAGACTGGTCCCAGTTCAGGCCAAGGCTGACCACTAGATAGGGCTGTAATCCGGCCTCTCTCTGTCATGGACAGAAGCCTACTGAATCCAGAACACAGCCTGGCAGCATGCCTGTGGTCCAGCAGAGAGCCCTAGTAAATCCACTGGGTTTTTGGTGTTTCAGAACCTGACCAGATCAAGGCAGAAGGTAGAGCAGGGAAAGAAGGAAACTGATCCTGAGCTCCAGTGGACCTATAAATCTATGGCTCAGTGACAACAAAAAGGGGCATAGGGCTCCAGAAAGTGGCTGAGTGGGAGGTAAGAGTGTATATACCCTACCTCTGTCAGTTTTGGACCCCCCAGTTCTGTCTCAGGACAAGGCTTTGGGGAGGGGTGTGTGGAAAATAAGAAGTGATCAGCCAGGACCATTTTCAGATATCACCCTTTCTGACCCAAGGATCTAAAAATCCCAGAAACCCTGGAAGTCCCAGCCAGCTCCTAGGGTCCCTCAGGGGTAGAGCACCTGGTGACCCAGCTGCTCAGGGCATGTGTGGCAGCAAGGGTGAGAGCAGGGCCACGAGCAGGGCTGGGAAAAGGGCTGTGGCGGTGGCTGGCTCACTGGGAGTGCAGGGAGCCTCCAGTCCAAGGACTACATGTCAGGGGGCAGGAGGACTGGAAGGAGAGGTCTCAGGTACACTGTGGAGTGAAGGCTCCCGGTACATGGCCACTGTGAAGGGGAGAGAGAGAGGAGAAGGGAGTTAGGCATAGAGAGACTCAGAAAAACCAGAACTCCGAGAGGGCTCCCTTCCCCTACACTTGCCTCCTGAGAACCCCCATACCTCCTGAAGGCCAAAGCCTTCCTGTCTTGCTCTGTGATAACAATGTCCTCTTAACACTCATAGCTTGGGCTTTATGCCACTAAATCTCCTTGTCAAGGTCAATACCCTCCTACACAGCCCACCTTTTCTTTTGTCCATACCCACCCTCCAGGAGCTTTGGCACAAAGTGGGCAGCTGCCTTGGTCTTCTTGACTCGGTTTCCCTTCATAACCTGGCCCTCCTTGTCCAGGCCTAGGTACCAGGCCCGGCCAGAACGACGCTGGCGGTAGAGAGCAGAGGCATACAAGACGTAGTAATTCTCAAAAACACACTCCTTAAAGCGACACTCGGCTGTGAAATGTGGCTGAGGAGACAAAGATCCGAAAAGGCACACATAGAGACAGAAAGACGTCACTGGCAGAAGGAAGCCCTTGGGAAGAACAGGATATAATCTGTGCATTTTTTTTTTAAATCTGTGCATTCTGAGGAAGGATGAGAGCAACTTTTGAGCCCATGGAGGAATTGGGAACAAAAGGAGAACAAGGTAGAGCCTAATATGCCACTGAACTAGACTTGTGGGGGCCCTGGAAAAGACCTTTCTCTCCACTCCCAACATCTCACCATCACCTCTCCTGAATGACTCGGGAAGTGAACAGTAATGAAGTCGGGACGAGGCAGGATGAGAGGTGGGGATCCTAAAAGGCTGAAAATGTTGGACATCCAAAGAGCCTAGGGGTACTTGGGAGGCTGTGCGAGGGGTAGGTATTACACACACCCTAGAAGAGGAGCTCTTAGGCGGCCAGTGATGGTACACCATCAGCCAAAGCTGGAGGGGGAGGGAGTCCTGGATACAAAATGCCTGTAGCTAAGGGAGGTCGTGTGCTAGAGGTGACCCCAGTACCCGGGTCACTCAGCCTCATGGTCTCACCGAGCAGTAGAGCAGCCCCTCAGCATTCATGGCCATGTAGTGACCCAGCTTGGCGCTCTGGATGGTGACCACGCGGAGCCCCACAGGGATCAGGTTGAAGTGGGCTGAGGGAGGATAGAGGAGGCATCACTACCTAAGCACCTCACCCCCACCTGAGCTCCCCCATCCCAGTTCCGCTGTTTCCCTTGGGGGTCCAGGAGACAGACTGAAAGCAACAGAACCCGAAGAGGGAACAGGATTAACATCCATCCCCATCTTCCCCCTTGCCGCCCAGCAGCTGCCATCCCCTCTCACTGAAGGAGCTTGTGTCCTCTGGGGTGCCCTGGATGCTCCCGTCGGGATTCGCCTGGAGGTAGAAACCCTGGCGGCAGAACAGTTTGGTGACGATGCCTTTCAGCTGAGGCTCTGAAAAGAGAGACATTCATCTTTGAAAATGACATCTCTGTTCCCAGAAACATTCTTACGCTTGGCGGGATCACAGGAAAGAAAGGAGAGTGGGGGCGGGGGAGGAAGTGCATCCCAGGGCCCCAACTCTCTTACCCTTGAAACAAGCTCTCTCCCACTTCTCGCTGACTCCTGGCAAAGCTGGGGTTTGGGTCCCTTCTGTTTCCGCTAATCACCAGCTTTCGGTTTAATTTATTGAAATTTATTTAAATGGCTTAATTCCTACTCTACAGCTCACCCAGAAAGGGGGAGGGGAAAGGGAGGAGGAAGGGGAGAGATACATTAAAAAGCAGTGGACAGAGGAAGACACACAGGACTACTGAAGGGGCACCGTGTTTGTGAATATGGGGTGGCGGGCGGCAAGGCGACCACGGGGAAGGGACTCCCTCTCAGGAAAGGGAGTGGGACTGGGCCTGACGCTGACTCAGCACCTGCTGCTGCGGCTGCCGCTCGCTTGGCTCAGGCCTGGCTTTGGCCCAGCGCCGGCCTGTCTGACTGACACTGACCCATCTGTCTGTCTGTCTTGTCTGTCTGTCTACCTGTCTTCTGACTCACGGGGGGCCTAGTTCTCGCTGAGGCTCAACCTCTCGTCCTCGACCAGGTAACCAGCCTGGGGTGAGAGGGACGTTCGGAAGCATTGTCAAGGAAAGGGGGGGAGGGGCTCGAGGAGGTGGAGAGCCAGGCTGAGTCACGTGCAGCCCGGGTCCCACTCAGAGGGTGGGCTGCGGACTGTACCACTCTGGCCGGCCGGCTGTCGGGAAGGAGGGCGTGAGGGGCTACCCCGAGAGAAACTGGGAGCCGGCTGGAGTGGGGCCAGAGGGACTCCCTGACTGTCGTACCTGGACGGGGACCACAAGCTCGCACACAAGTCTCCTCCCCTCTGCTTGGTCTCTGTTGGCTTCCCCGTCCCCCCTTGTAGGTGGTACGACCCCCCAAGTGTGTGCAGGGCTCCAGCCCCGAACTCTGTCTGAGTTCCTCCAAGCACAGGGTCTCAGCATTTGGGAGCCGATTTCGGAGTCGCGCGGAGGAACTGGGAAGGGGTACCCAGCTCCCTTCTTGAAGATCAGGTCACAGGAGCAGGGCGCACAGAGGGGCTGGCTGGCGAGGTGGCTGCAAGGACACCCGAGGGAGAGCTGAGGATACTGGCTCCGAGCCAGGCGAGCTCGACCAGGAGGAACCTAGCCAAGGCGTGGAGAAGCGGGAGAACCAGGGCGGGGGCGGGGCGCCCGGAGCTGCACAAACCTCGGGGTGACCCAGGCGTCCGGAACCCCCAGGCCCCTCAGCTCAGGATTGAAAGAATCGCGAGAACCGGCACGTAGGCGGAGGACGGTGGGGGTGGGGACTGCCTTGTCTAGGGGGAGCGGACAGCAGCCGCAAGGCGTTGGGCGCCAGAGTTAGCCCCTCAAGCCTTCCCCTTGCCCTCGAAAGCAAGGAGATTCGGCATTAGGGGCAAAAGAGGTGGCAAACTGAGGCACGGTCTGGTAGACTTGCCATTCTGGTCCACCCCCTTCCACTTTCGGGGACCCCCAACCCCAGCCAGGCTCCATTCTTCAGAGTCCTTGGCCTCAACCTTCCCAGGCACTTCTGACCCGGAGACCCCGCGCCAGCCGCACTCACCCGGGCCGCGGTCCGGCCGCGCGGGCCGCCCCCCGCACAGTCGCACCTTGGAGAGCAGAATGAGGAGCTGCTTCTGGCAAAGAGGCTTGGTGCCGCGAGGACATACGCGCCGCTGTGCCGACACCGGTCGGCTACCCCCGGGCTCGCGGACCTCCCGCTTCTGCCGGATAAGGCTACTGGCCAGCGCCGCCATGGCGCCCTGGGAGGAGACACCCCCAAACCAGCAGGCGCCTGGAGCGCGCTGGGCTTCTCCAGAGGAGCCCTCTCACCAAGGCATGCTCTTGACGCTCTGGCCCCAACTCACTGCCCCACCCACAGGACCTGAGGATAAGTCTGACTCCCCCAGGTACCTCCAAAAGCTGCCAGCTCCCACCCTTGGGCCCTGTACTAGCTCCACCGGATCCAGTAGCCTTCGTACTCCTCTGCTGACCTCACCCTCGAATTTTGTCCCCTACAGAAAACTCCCCCTTTCCCTCCTCTCTCTTGTCTCTGTCCCCACTTCTTTTACCCCAGAGCCAAGACCTCCAAAATTTCTACGATGAGGTCCTAATATCCCCGAACATCTTTCCACCCTATTTTGGGGCCCACACTCCTGCTAAATCCACTCTTGTAATCTAAAAGGTGTGGGTCCTCAGCTTTGGGGTATTAGTAGCTTTGGGCTACTGCTCAATGTCAAGGAGGAACCCAACCTTGGTGCTTTTTCCTCTACTGTCTTCTAAATGAAGAGGATCTCCCACTTTTCACTGAAATTCCCCCTAAAATACGTCTCAGTATCGGGGCTGCCCAGGTTCAGTGAGAGGCGGTTCCCAGATCTAGCTGGACGCCTTTTTTCACTGTCACCCTCATTTCTAGTAGCGTAGTGTTCCAGCTGCCGAGACCCTTTCCTCACCTTGTCACCCGCCACTCTTTTTGAAGTCACCTCCAAATCCACCCTTTCTAGTGGATACACCAGGTGGTTGGAGGACCCTCTGTGACCTCAAAATAAAGAGCATTCGTTTTTGGTTTAGGTTTTTTTGTTTTGTTTTGCTTTGCTTTTCCTGGTTGCCCCTTAAATTTCCTCAGGGACAGCTGGTGCTGTTTAGATCCCACGCCCTCCAACCTAACCAGCCCCCCAAAAGAGGAGTGCACCCACGTTGTCACCAGTCCCCAAATGTGAAAAGGCCCCCAACAAGTCAGCGCATCAGAGCTTCCTGAGACGGGGCTTCCTAGCCTCCCAGAGACTGCCTATAGCACCCCCTTTTCCTTTCCCCGACGCCCCTCAACCTGTCCCGTCCTGTTGATCCGGGCGAAGGGTGGCGCTGGCTCTGCTCCAGGCTCCTCCCTCCCTGTCCCCCGCAAGCAGAGCTTCCCCCGGCACCGGGCTAGGCGTCCCGGACCCCCACGGTGTGAGGCGTGTCTCTGCAGAGCGCCTGGGTCCCGAAGTCTGAGCACTGGGCCTGGCGGCCGGAGTAGGCAGAGTGGTGGTGGCGGCGGCGGCGGCGGCAGCGGCGGCTGTGGGAAGCTGAGGCGGTGGCGGTAGTGGTGGCGGCGACGACAGCAGCAGCTCACCCTCCTCGAAGAGCTGGGGGCGGGGCAGGGGGCGGAGACGCTGGAAAAGGGGGTAGTTAGACTGGACAGGCGGAATCCTGGGGTTCCTTAGAGGCAGGGAGTGGTGCCTGTCCCAGGGGCAGGCGGAACGGAGGACAGGACACACATCTCAGGATTAAGAGGAGAGACAAGGAACCCTGAATGGGGGAGAGTTTGGACTAAAAGATGCAACGGTGGATGGCGGGAGGAAGCAGAGGGTGGCTGGGAAGGAAGTAAGGACAGAACTGGAGAGATGGGAGATGGGGGTGGGGGTAAGATTCAGCCTGGGCCGAATTCCGGCGTCCTTAATATCTCTGCTTTTGTGTGCCAAACTGAACAGTCTCTAAGTTTCCATACCTCCCTCCTTTGCCCATTTAGGCAGCAGGTACATTCCTTCTATCTCTACTGGCTCCAAGGGGGAGGGGATCAAAAGAACTGGGGAGAGGTAGTTGCGGGAGGCTGCACCACGGTATGAGGGGTGCTGGCCAGATTTGGAGAATGGGACCACCCGCGCCGGGGACGGGGCAGGGCAATGGGAAGACATGCCCGGAGGCCTTCTAAAAGACTTTGGGTCCAGGGCACACAGTGTATCTCCTGGTAAGGGGCCAGCAGTCCTCTTCAAGGCTGTGCACGCCAGGAGAAACACTTTCCACGCGGGTAGTAGAGTATTTAATGGGTCCCGCCCCCCACGCCTGCCAAGCCACCCCCCTTGCGGGCAACCTTGGCTTCCTCCACCGCTGCACGCAGAGCCCGGGCAGGGTCCCCGCGGAGCTCGACCAATGCCCCCAGGAGGGTAGCGGAACCTTCCCCCGCACGGAGCTTTCGACCACTCAGAAAATAGTGAGGCAGTGTCCCGGCCTCGAGCACGCGGCCCAGCTCATCCAGCAGCCCGAGGAAGCAGGCGCCGGCGTTTTCTGGTCGCGCCAGGTAAAGCGCAGGCAGCCGCTCGCAGGCCCAGTACAGCAGCGTTCGCAGAAGGTAGGGCGCCGCTGTTCGCGTCCCGGCCACCAGTGGGCGCAGTAGAGCCTGGGCAGCCGCGTGCGCCTGCAGCAGCGGCGCGGGTATGCGTGTCTTGAGCGCCAGCTCCTGGCGGGCGAAGCAGAGCTGCCAGCCGGAGGCCTCCTGCTGCTTGGTGCCGCCGCCTGGTATCAGGTAGAAGGAGGCTGACTCCGAGGCCAGAGGCCCCGCCCATGAGTGGCTCCGAGCTCCTTCTGGCCAGCCTGCCACGGTCACCACCGGGATCAAGTCGAAGAGCAGTACGCGCCGCGGGGGCCCTGGCGTTGCTAGAAGAATCGTGGTGAAGCCCGCATGGCGTGCTGCATGCACCAGGCGTGGAGCCCCAGGGACAGGGATGAGAGACTCGGCAACTGTAGCCAGAGTAGCAAAGAACCAGGCGGCCACCTGGGCTGGACACAACGTGGGCCACGCCTCCCGAACCTCTGACGCCTGTGGAACTGGACCTTCTAGACCTTCGACGGTTGCCTTGGTGATGCCAGTACTCAGTTCTTGCAATGGTTCCGCAGAGCCAAAGTGGGTGACGTCATGCTGAGACGACTCAGGCCCTGAAAGGTCACTAGGTGATTTTTCCAAAAATACGTGCGGATCAGACTCTGTGATGTAACTGCGCGGCTGGACCACTGAACTTTGCTCGTCCTTAGGGCTTTCTTCGTTCTCTGTTTGTTGAATCAAATCACATCCTCCTGGGACTGGGGGTCCCAGGCAATCCTGCCATGCTTCCCGTAGGGAGGTTCCAAGAACCAGCTCTGGGAGGCGGAGCCACGCGTAACAGGATTCTCGGTCCGGTTGTAGCTCTGACCCGGTGCCGTCCAGCGAAAATACCGGGACTAGAAGAGTGAAACCGGCGTCGTAATGAGGTCCGCGGGCGTAGGGACCCAAGGGTGCATGCCCCAGATCGAGGGAGCCCTCGCGAACACCACCACGAAGTAGCAAAAGCTCTGCCTGGGGAGGAAAACGGGGGTCTTGGCGGTGAACTAGACCTAAGGGAAAAGAAGTGATCGTGAGGGTATCATACAAAGTTAGGGAGCGAAATGACGACGCTGAGGACTGCAAGTTCCTAGAGGGAGGAAGGGTTACTTACTAAGCAACGAGAAGACGAAGTCCTTTGCCCGGAGAAGGTCTGCTCCCGGCTGCGGCCCGTCATTCCAGCTCTCTTGCACCCCGAGTTCCTGAATTAGCTGGGTCAGTTCCTGCAGCTGCGCCCCAGAGCAGAAGTCAAGGTCCGTGAGCGGCCGGGCTGGGGCTGGCGGCGGCGGGCCCCACCAAGGGGCACTGCCCCAGACGACGGAAGCCATGCTACTCTAGTGTTTGGCTAGGCAAAACACACAAGGGAGGTAGCCCAGACAGGCTTGTTTTGCTTCCAGTTCTTCCCTCCTTCCGTGGCCAAGCAAGCCCCACAAATGGGTCTGCAGATTCTAGGCGTAGACTTCAAAATGAACAAATACAGTACCTCCCTCGTCCTTGCCCTTTTCTCAAATGCAGGTCTCCGCCCCGTAAACCGGTTCACTAGACTTGGCAGGTTAAAAGTAGTTCTTGGGCCTCTCCTACGGAATGCAGTAGTCAGTCACCGCCCCTGCTTACCTCTCCTTACCTCTTTTTCGGAGGTTTATTATTCAGTGGTTTCCCCCTTAGGAATAACTACAAAGGTCGGGAAGGGAAAGAACAGGGAAATTCAACAGGTAACTTCCTCCTGATGCCCATATGCCCACGCCCCTCAATTTCGACCACACCCTTTTCTGGAGGCTGTGGAGGTGGTTCCAGGAATGTCCCTCCTCCAGTGAGAGTTCTGACTTTCCTTTCACTCGACTGGGATCTCGCTCTAGCCTGGGAGTTGTAGTTCCTTTCCCACGCTACCCGGGCATTGGAGCCACGCCCCCACATCCTTTCCTGTTCCGCCGAGGTAGCGCCTGATGGAAGTTGTAGTTTCTATAGCGGTATATTATTTCATGTCTTGTCAATCCTTCAGAAACATTCCTCGGAATTGGAGAGCGGGGATAATTGGATGGGTCTGAATAGCACACCTCAATGGACACACCCTAGGGCCTGAGGAGAAATAGGGGCCCTGCATCCTATGTGTGAGTAGAGGAGCCCTGGTTGCTTAGATATAAGAGCATTATTTCATGAAACTATGAGTTTCTCTCACTTTGGGGATGGGGAGATTTTATCTTAGAAAGGTGTACTTGTCTAAGAACTGAATCTTGCAGGTGTTGGAAAGGGGCTTCCTGGCTGGACAGAGGGTTCTTCTTGGAATTAGTGAACTGTTTTTGTTTTTGTCTTTTTGAGGCAGGGTGTCACTATGCAGTTCGGGCTGGCCTAGAGTCCATTTTATAGCTCAAGCTGGTCTCGAACTTGCAATGATCCTCCTGCCTCAGCCTCCCAAGTGCTGGGATTACAGGCATGCGCCACCACGCCCAGCTGAATTAGTGGATTGTTAAGACAAAAGAACATACAGCTGGTGATCCAAGAATGGACATCTGACTCATGAGAGACAGACATAATAGCGATGTCCACCTCAGACATGCAAGAGCTATGGCAGGATAAACACTTTGGAATTTTACAGCAGTATGTACACTAGTGTAGAGTTATCAGGACTGAAAATCAAGTCCAGGGGAAATTCCCAGCTATGCTGGGGCAGGGCAATGGAAAATAATCAAGGGCAGGAAATTGCTTTCAGTAGCCTATGCTACTAGGGACCAGAATAAGGGCAGAACACAGCTTGATCATAGGCAGGGGTATTGGGACAGAAGGATAGGAAACTAGCAGCAGGCTCACAGATTCGACCATGCCGGACCAGGACTCCTCACATTCCTTCTGCACATGGTTTGTCTTCAGAGTAGGATAGGCCTAAGTTCATAGGCAAGAGAATTAAGCAAAGATATTGTGAAAAATTAGAAGCCTGTAAAAGAGCAAACTCCTGAAACCAGAACTCAACTTGGGAAGCCCATACCTCACGTGTCACTGACAAAGATGGCCCTTTTCCCTCAGTCACTAGGACTAGGGAACTGATAGTACCAAAAACAGCCCAGAACTAGGGAATGTAGGTTTCCATGCATCCATTTGTGAGCCAACAGGTCAGATCTGGATAACTGAAAACAGAGCCCTTTCTCAGAATCTGACATCCCTACATCTCACCCCCTCTCTAGCCTAAAAATAAATGACATTCTCTGGGTATTGTGAGTATTTTGAAAATGTTGGGGATGGATGACAAGGGGAAGGAAGGTTTTTTAAACTCTAAAGTATTGTTGTCCAACAGAATAATTTTCTGTGATGATGGAAACGTCCTGAATCTGTGCTGTCTGATAGAGCAGCCACTATTCACATGTGGCTTTTAGGCCCTTAAAAAGTAAATAATGAGACTGAGTAATGGAATTTTAAGTTTTAATTGCCATTTTGATAGCCACATTTGGCTAGTGGGCTACTGTATCGTAAATGCAGGTCTAGGTTCTGAAGAATACTGAATTTGGCTATGAATCTATGGAAGAGTGACAGGGACTTGATAGTTCTAGTCCTCATCAGAGTTTGTCAGTGGTCACCATAAGGGGTGGGTCTGGGATAGATGTCCTCGAAAAACCACAGAATGTTTCTCTTTTCTCTTTATTACTGATGCACATTCGTTCCCTCTTTGTCTGAGGTTCTCATCACGTTCTGATATCCCCACTCCTTGATGTTCTCCCCTGAGTTTCTTGGTGCCTCTCGGCCTAGGTGCCGGGGGGACAGAGCTTCACATTTGTCCCTGCCCACTGCTAACTGTCTCTGTCGAGCATCAAAGACCACATGCCCTGTCCGGGTACCTGGTCCAGGGCAGTGGGGCCTCCAGTTGACTTTGGGAGGCATAGTCATCTGGTGATAGTTCTGGCAGGCTGATGGAACTGTACCCACAGGGTGGTATACCCAGTCTTGGTTGCCTGCCTGTCGGGATGATGGCTGCAGCTCAATTAGTACAGGTACCTCTGAGAAGGTTTGCAGGTCGGTGGAGATCAGCGGGGCCTTGGGAGGGCAGGAGATTTGGTTGACTGGAACAGAAGCCCAGGATACATGATGCTCAGCACTCTCTTTCTGAGGAGCAGTCTCATATTTAACTGACTTCATCAGACATGGTGTTGGCTGTGGGGTTGGATGCAGATCCAAGACTTGGACAGAACCAGTACCTATAGCAAGGCTTGGATTCTCACGGAGGCCAGGATCTGAGATAAGACATGCATCTTTGTGAAGGTCAGATTTCTGGGAAAGGCCTGGAATCTTGGGGAGGCCAGAGTTTTGGCCAACTGCTTGATCCTTATGAGGGCCAGGATCTTGATTAATTCCTGGGCACTTGTGGAGGTTAGAATCTTGGCCGTGTTCTGTGCTCCTGTAAACTCCAACATCTTGGGTTAGATTGGCTCTTTTTTCAACTTCAGTGGCTTGGGGAAGGGCTGTACTCCTGTGGCAATCAGAATTTTGGGTAAAACCTGGAACTCTGTTGACTCCAGTCTGACTTAAATTCTTGTAGTCTCCTGAGTCTTGGGTGAGGCCTGAGACTTTATGGAGGTCAGAGGTTTGGACAAGGTCTGGGTTCCTGTGGGTTTCAGATTCCTGGGTAAGTCCTGAACTTTTGTTGACTTCAGTGTCTTGGGAAGGACATGATGGATTCTTTAGTGTTCTAGAATCTTGCTTAAGGCCTATGCTCCCATGGGTTCCTGGATCTTGGATGTTTCCTGTACTCTTGTTACCTCCAGAATCTTGACAAGAGCCTGGCCTCTTTTGGAGATTAGTTAATTGGGGGAGATCTTGACTTCTGTTGACCACAGTGTCTTGGTTTAGTTCAACATTCCTACTGACTCCAGAGTCTTGTATACAGTCTGGACTTCTCTGAAGGTCGGAAGTTTGGGTAAATGGTGTGTTCTTCTGGAGTCCAGAGGGTTGGGTAAAACATGGGATCCTACCGACAACAGCATCTTGAGCAGGACCTGGACTCTTTTGGGAGCCAGAATCTTGAGTAGTGCTTAGATTCTTGTGAAGACCAGTGTCTTGGGAAGGGCTCAGATTTTTGCAGTGTTCAGGGTCTTGAGTAAGGCCTGGGAACTTGTGGAGGCCTAGATTTTGAGCAAGATGTGGATTCTTGTGGAGGCCTGAATCTTGTGTAAGGGCTATGTTCTTGTGGAGGCCTGGATGTTGGGTAAAGCTTGGGTTCCTGGAAACTCTGGAGTCTTTTGAAAGGCATGGAGTCATTTGGAGGCCAGCATCTTGGGTAAGACCTTGATTATCACGAAGTTCAGGGTGTTGGGGTTGGGTCAAGGATTGGGAAATGGTGGAGAACTGGGGAGGGATGGGAAAATGGGAAGAGGGGGCAGGCTGAGGAGACTTGGTGGTTGGAAGAAAGGTGTGGGGTTGTGCTAAATTGGAGGGCTTCTTGTGGTTGGTGGACTGAGTTAGGACAAAGGCTTTGGGAGGAACAAGTGGCAGAGAAAGAGTGCATGGTGGAGTAAGTGTGGGCAGTGCGCTCTGGGCAGTGGTTGGAGTGTGAAAGCAATGTTCAGAAGGAGCAGCATCCTGAGTATAGATCAGGAATTTAGGATACACTGAAGCCTTAGAATTTGTGTTTTTCCTCTCAGAATTGCAAGGATGGAAGCTATAGTAAGGGAAAGTCTTAGTCTGAGAGGGCTTATCTTTGGCATCCTCTGAAGTCTTCCATTCCATATTCCCCAACTCTAGGTAGCCCACTATGGATCCTACTGGAGGCTCAGCACTGTCTCCAATATTTTTCTTTGATGTCTGCTCAGACATACCAGAACTCACCAGGCCCTGCCTCTCTTCAGGCCTGGAGAGGGTACCCAAGTCCTTTCTGGAAAACCCAGAGTTCTGAGCATTGCACTTATGCAAGATGTTCTGTTTTACCCTGCGGGCATCATAGACTACATGGCCAGTGGAGTGGCTAGGGCTAAAGGCAGCCAGAGTAGAAGGAATAGGAGTTAGGATAGGAGTTGGGGTGGTGGCAGGGACAACCCTTGCTGGAGTGGAAATCAAGGGAAACGCTGGGACAGGGGTTTGAATAGGGGATAGGGCAGGAGTGGCTGGGGCAAAAGTTGGGGGAGGGGCTGGGGTAGAGGGTGGGGCAGGAACTGGAGCATGGGCACAGGAATGAGTTAGATGAGAACTGGCCAGAGTACGTCCTGAAGCTTGGGCTGATATGTGCTCAGGGATGTGGCCCTGGGCGTGGGTCCAGGCCTGAGTTGAAGTGTGAACTGGGTCATGGCCCTTGGAGTGGGCTGAGGTATAGGCAGGGATCTGGGCTGGGAGGTGGGCTGTGGGATGGGCTGAGGTGTTCTCAGAACTGTGGGACTGGGATTGCTCATGGGTATGGACTGGGGCCTGGGCTGAAGTAGGGGTTGAGGCATAGATTGGGATAGGAGTTGGGGCATGGGCTGGGGTATGGGCTTGGCTGTAAGCCAGGGTAGGGGCTGAGATAGGGGCCGGAGCATGGGTAGGGCTAGGGGGTGGGGCAGAGGGTGAGACATGAGTTGGTGTAGAGTCTGGGGTAGGGGGTAGGGTAGGGGGTGGGACATGGGCTGTTGAGGTATGAGCTGAGGAGCGAGTCTTGGCCTTAGGAGGAGCATGGGTAGGGTCATGGTCTGGGGCCTTAGTCTTGCTCTCTTGGGGTAAAGAGAGTGGAACCATGTCCAACTTGTCCGTCTTCCGGAACTGGGAGGAATGCTCTATCCTGGAGAGCAAAGAGGCCTGGGCCTTCAAGGCTGTGACTTGAGGGGCTTCCCCATCTCCCTCCTTCCCCAGTCTCCCTGGAGCCTCTGAAGGAGCCCTCGTTTGTCCACACTGAGGTGGCATCCTGCAGCATCTAGAAGCCTTTTCATCGTTTGCTTCTGGTCTCCAGGAGTCGTGGTGGTTAGCACGCCTGAGCAGGGTGCTGGTGTGACGATGGAAGCGGGAAGAGACTCTTGAGCACAGGTTCCTGGGATCTGCACTGCAGTGCAAGCAAACAGGCTTGCTGCCTATAGCACTGGGCTCCTTGTCTGCAGGGAGGGGAGGAATGGGAGAAGACTTGGGTGCCTGACAGCAGGGATAAGGAGAAAAGAAAAGAGGCATGCCCACAACCCTGGGTGCCCCTACCGGGGCTCACTCACCTTTGAGGAAAAAATGATGGACAAGAATCCTCAAGGAGCCCTTCAGATTCCTCCAGAGCTGAAGGAAGCAGGGGAGGAGAGAGTCCCAAAGTAGAGTGAGTTCTGATTGCAACCACATCCCAGCAGCCCTCCCGCTTTAGCCCCTTCGGGACCCCAAAAATCCCCCAATCCTGCTGCTCACTCCCTGCCCTGACCAGAGTCACCACATTGAGTCCCACGTTGAGCAAGATGAAGCTGCCCAGAATCAGAAGAATTGAGTCTCCTAAGTCCTGGCACTTCCTGGGGTTGGTGCCAGAGCATACATACATGGGCTCCATAGTAGGCTTGCTCACCCATGGCCTGGGGTCCTAGGAGTGCCTGGGGCCCCTTATCCCCCACATACTCACTCACAGACAGACTCCTCTGATGGGGGAGGGGAAAACTGAGTCATAATGGGGCAGGTGGTTGGGATCACAATGAGGGAGGTAGGGGAAGAGGAGGGCCCAGAACTGTGGTAACCAAGTGCGAGGAACCTGAGCCTGGCGGCTAGCACACCTCCCCACTTCTCCAATCATTCCCTCACTATGCTCATTCACTCGGCTCACAGAAACACTCTTTCATTCCATTCTTCCTTCAGTTTCAGTTGAGAATCCCGAGCCCTTCACTCCTAAGACTGAGAAGACCTTGGACCTTAGCCACAGAGCTCTGGTGGAATCTGGAGCCTGGCTGGCTTTTCTGGCCTGCACTGGAGCCACAGGCCTTGATCTGCCTAGAAATGGAACCCCCCAGGTCTCGACTCTGTCCTCAGTTCCCTTTCTTTCTCTCTCTCTCTGATCTCTCTGTCTTTTGTTTGTTTTGTATTGTTTTTTGAGACAGGGTCTTGCTATGCAGTTCAGGCTGGCCTTGAATTCATTAGGTAGCCTAGGAGTTGGCCTTGAACTCATAGCAATCCTCCTGCCTCAGTCTCCCAAGTGCTGTCCTCAGTTTCTTGAACAGGGCTGAACTTTGGGGCTCCTTTAGGGAATAGAGAGAGTAGAGAAACAGAATGAGTGCTCAGAACAAGATACCTGTGGTTTGGAGTATCAGTTGTAAGACTTTAGTTTATGATACAGGACCAGGAGGGGCTTGCTGGCAGGGGCATTGCCTCTGAGTCAAGAGAAGCCTCATGCCAGGAAGGGGACACCGACTTCTAATTTCAGGAACTCAAGGGCAGGGCTTCAGGCTTGCAAGAGGCATGGGGAGGGCGTTGCTGCTAAACCAAAGACCACCACAATGTTTCCTGGCCTCCATTTTTTCTTTTATTTCTCTCTCCATACCTTATCCTCCTACCACCCACTTTCACCTGCTAGTCAGTTAAATTTCCCAGTCCGGTTCTTGTGGAGAGAAGGCCTGGAGGTTGAGCTGGAAGGTGGTGGCAGTGAGTTGGCTCGCATTCTGCTCTCCTGCACCTGCCGCTTCAGCTCCAGGCTGTCATACACCTGGAAGCTAGCATTGCCCCCTGGATTCCGTCTAAGTGGGACAAAGGTGGTTGAGGGTGGGGTAGCGTCAACAGCCTGGCCAACTTCAGGCAGGAGCTGGGAGGAGGGAGGAAGCAAGGCTGAGCTGGCAGCTGGGGCTCGTTGGTATGAGACTTCGCCCAACACCGTGAGGGAGGTGGAGGTGGTCAGAGGATGCCGAGCCGGCAAAGCCTCAGCCCAGTCAGCTGCCCGGCACCATACGTCATGGGCATCCCGGGAGCTAAAACCTAAGTGTCCTGTGGATGGATGTGGGCTGCGGTTGGGCTGGGTGTGAGCATGGACAAGGAGGCTCCGTCCCTGGGACTGTGTAGAGCAGTGCTCCTGGTAGGCCTGGGCCTCTGGCCGGGCATTTCTGGACATCAAGGGTGGTGGGGGCTCAGAGCTCTCCACTGCACGCTGCCGCTGATCCCAGGTGTCACACAATACATGGCCCCTTGAAGAGTAAGGGCTCTGCCTCCCAGGGACCCAGGAGGAGTTAGGGGGCAGCCGACGGGCAAGTAGCGGAGAGGGGATGCACTGCTTGGCCTCCACATTGCTGCACATTCGGGACTGTGAGCCTTGGAGCCCATAGGACTGCAGCCTCAGCTCTGACTTGGCCTCTACACGCTTGGGCAGGCGACGCAGCTCAGGTGACAAGTAGAGAGAGGGCGGTGGCAAGCTGGCCAAAATTCCACCCTGGCGGCCCCACAGCCCCACAATGGAGGGCACATCCATTTGCTGATAGAGCCCACCCTTACCCCGATGATGTGGGTACTTGGGAATTGGGAAAGACAGGTCTTCTAACTCCTCCATGTAGGAGTCCCGGTCTTCCAGGTCAAAAAAAGGCACTGGCCGTGGCTGTGACAGCTTGTAGCCATAAGGTTGGTTATGAAAGATTCGGCAACCCCTGGGGAATGGTTTGTGGTTCTGTGGCCTTTGCTGGTGGCAGTGGCGGCGGTGGCGGCGGCAGCGACTGTGACAGTTGGGAAGATAGTGGCAGGAGGAAGAGGAGTAGTGTGTGGGCTGGGCCATCTTCACTTGTACAGGGTCCAGGGTGCAGTGGACATGGATATCCTGGGCCTTGGCTGGAGGATCTTTGGAGGAACATTCACTAGCCTGGACTTCATCTGGGGGAGGTAAGAGTCCATGAGGTCAGAGCCATTGCCAGAAGAGTTCAGATTGGGAATACTGGGCTAAGGTTCTAGGACCACAGTGGTGGGGGTGGTGATGAGGATAGGGGTGGGGGTGGGGGTGGTGAACCCCATATTTTAGCTGCCATACTTACTTTTCTGGTTAATCCAATAGATCGTCTTGTCTAAGGCATTCTGGAGCCCATTCCACATCTGGGGGTGGCAGGAGGGATGGGAGTGAAGGTCAGGCTCCCACCCCCAATACCACCCACACTGCCCCAGTCAAGACCGTTCCTTCAGGTGGAGACATAAGTTGCAGCTGAGTCCCCCTCTCAACCCTCTTCACCCCTAAGGGTGATCTATAACCATCACTGACCACAGTCGCCATGTTAATGCTAATGTTGACAAGAACGATGAGACCCAGCAGCAAGAATAAGATGTCCTCAGCATCCTGGGGGCTTTCTTGGTATTGATTGCAGCACCCCAAGGTGTCATGCCAGAGCTGGTTTTCCATGGGGGGGGGTCCTAGGCCCGCCTGGGCCCCCCCCCCACAACCCACCCCACACTGCACTCATGCCAGTACCTGGAGGCACCTACCAACTGGGCAGGGAGAAAGGTCATAATGAGGCAAGTTAGAGAGAGTCACAATAGAGAGGTGACAGCTCTCTTATCTACTTGCCCTTTACATAGCCATCTCTACCCTTGCCTCTCCCACATGGTGGAACCCACTCCCCAGATGCCCCAGAGTTTAGTCTCTTCCTCTATGTGAGGCTTGCTTAGCTCCACATTGGTTCCTGATCTGAAAGTACGGCAGCTTTAGTCATGAGACAGTCTTCACAAGTTTGAATCATGCATAAAGGATTTCCTCCATTTCATTGCTTTCTCTCGCTCCTTCCTTTTTTTAAGTACCAAGGATTGAACCCAGGGCTTTCACACTGAGCTAATCCCCCAACCCTCCCCCCACCGTGTTTGGTATTTTGAGACAGGATCTCACTATGTAGACTAGGCTGGCCTTGATCTAGTAGCAAGTGTCCTACCTCAGCCTCCTGAGTGCTAAGATTAAGGTATGTGCTGCTACACCTGATTCCAGCCCCACTTTTTTGAGACAGGGTCTCACTAAGTCACTAAATTGCCCAGGCTGGGCTTGAATATACAATCTTCCTGCATCAGCCTCCCAGAGTGCTGGAATTACAGATATGCACCATAACACCTGGCTCTTGATACTTCTTTTGAGACATTATGGCAACCTATGTAGCCTGTTGGTGCACCCCATCCCATGCTTAGTTTGGGTCTGGCAGCTAAGGTGACTGAATGATGGGTGACAGCAAGAGCTCCCTCTGGGGTTATCCTGCCACACCAGTTTCTTCTTATCCTATTTCCTATCATTATTCCTTTAACACACATCTTTGTCCAACCCTCCCTGGTCAGGGATTGCAGTCCTAAGCATTGGAGGACCCTGAGACAATCGGCTGCTTTGCTTCAGTCAGATAGGCTCCATCTTCCTGAGGTTGCTGCCCCTGACAGGGATCAACCCAAGCTATGGTTGCTCTCCTCCCAAACCAACTGTCCTCTCACTGACCCACACCTACTCCAAGTTGAAAACCTGGTAGGTGCTATTTTAAGAAAACCACATGAGCTGGGGATATAGCTCAATGGCACAAGCACCTGCCTGGCAAGTGCGAGGTAGTGAGGTTGATCCCCAGCACCAAAAAAACAAAACAAGCCGGGCATGGTGGCGCATGCCTATAATCCCAGCACTTGGGAGGCTGAGGCAGGAGGATCGTTGCGAGCTCAAGACCAGCCTGGGCTACAAAGTGAGCTCAAGACCAGCCTGAACTGCATAGTGAGACCCTGTCTCAAAAAGGCAATGGCTGGGGATTTAGCTCAGTGGCCTAAGTGCCTCCCTGGCAGGCGCGAGGTCCTGAGTTCAATCCCCGGTGCTGCAGAAAAAAAACAAAAAACAAAAACACATAAAATTAACAAAGCATAAAATAGATGTAATTTATTTTGTTTTGTCTTGAGACATAGTCTAGCTATGTGGCCCAGACTTGCCTCAGACTTATGGCAATCCTCTTGCCTCAGCCTCCTGAGTAGCAGGATTACCGATGTGCACCACGACACTCAGCAAAATGAATGTGATTACTGATATGACAAAAGGAGTCTTCCTTGTAAACTAGGTTTGTCACTGGAGTCTGCGAAAGTGGCACTCTCCGAGGATGGCAAGGAATTCGTTTACACAGTAAACGACTCAGAAATGCAGGAATGGCCAATGAGCATTTGCCATTAAGCCTTCGAGCACATAGTAGAAACTCAGTATGTACCCACTGAATGGAACCCGCTTAAAATGATCCATAACATTAGTTAAATGTAAACGAGCAGAGAAGTAGGGTGATTCACAGAAGTCTCACATATCCAGAGCCTGTCTGGCATGGAAGATAAGGCCCAGCTCCTTCAGCCTGGCCTCACTCATATGACTCTTTATTCCCAACTCTACACATGCATGTGTGTGTGATCCCAACGTCTAGGAGTAGAGCAGGGCCCACGTTTCCTTGCTGCCTATCAGACGGAATATTCTGATGAAATCATTGCTAAACTGAAGCAAGTTAGAAATGCTAGTAGGCTAGTTTGACTTGGTGACAGTGGAAATATATCTATCTGGAGGAGCAGGGGGATTGGAGACCATGAACTAGATCCCTGGTATCTGTGTGACCATGAGCAAGTCACTTGGCCTTTTTGAACCTAAATCTCTTATTTGTGACCTGCATACGAACAAGGTCACAGAGGGATATGATGTTATAGTGAGACACCTCTTAAGTGTTCCCAATATTGATTTCACCTCCTGCTTCGAGCCTGCATAAGGGTACAGAAGCTTTAGGTTTTGCTCAGGGGGGACTGTGAGGGACTAGAGACCCTCTCCTCCTTACCCTAAAGAAACCAGTGTGTAGGAAGAAACCACAAGTCCCTTTGAGGCTGTAGCCTCCTCCTGGGGCCTGGCAAGGACCAGATTTATGAGGAGTTAGGGTCATGGGGGTGGCATTTTTCCTATAATGTAGAACTATTAGAGGACCTGGAGCAAGATTTGGAGGCAGAATTTTCTGGGTACTAAAGAAAACAGAGAAGAGGGAAGTGGAAAACTTGGAATCAAGAAGGCATTGGAAAAGGCCAACAAAAGGGCCCATGAGGGCAACAGGTTGACGAGGATCCCCAGGACTCTTTAGGTCCTGTTGCCAGAGAGATCATTCCCTTAGCAACCAGCCAGGGCTTGTGGGTGCTGTGTGGGCACTGCCTCCCACCCCCACACACCACCACAAGCTCTCTCCTCTCTCCTTTTTATTTTTTTTCCATCACCTCCCTGCCACAGAACGATATACCCAGTCCTTGCCTGTCCCCTCAGCAGCGCTGGATCCAGACACAAAGGGGTAACAGTGGGACAAGGCCTCCACCTCCCGGGTCAGTTCCCGAAGCCGCCGTCTCACGTCTCGGGCATCATACACTATTCGACCTGAAGAGCGTCTCCTGGGAATTTCAGGGACGATTGCTGGGCCCAGGAAGGGTGGTGGGGTAGGCTGGCACTGTGCCACCTCAGCCTCTGCCCCTGCCCCAGTGTTCTTGTGGTTCACAGCCTCCCCACAGGGAGGTGAGGGGTTCACTGGATACACATAGGCTTCTAGGCTCTGCTCTGACCGGATCTCTGTTTTCAGCGGCTTTCTCTCAACAGTTGACTGGAAGCGAATAGTATGGAGAGGTGGCTCCAGAGTGTTTTGAGTCCAGGAATCCCAGGTCTCTGGGGTGGGTTGGAAGCCTTCCCATACCTTGGGGCCTTCCCAGTGGTGGGAACAGACTGTTGGGTTCTGATATGGGGGCTTTTCATCATCAATGTCAGGGGTCCAAGCTACTGGGCCGTGGGCATGGCACAATGGAGAGGCTCGATGGCGACGATGACGAATGGGTGGGGGGGTCACAGTCATTTTCACAGGGTCCATGGTGCATCGAAGGTGGACTGCAGGGGAGCTCTGCTTCTTCCGATGGGTTGGCTTCCCAGGTGAGGATGACTTAGCAGTTTCTGTGGATCAGGGAGAGGTGACGCTGAGTGGGGATAGACTGGCTCCCAATAGGGAGGGGAGGCAGGCCTTGGGGAGAGAAGCTGCACCCACTACTATGCTATCTGAGAAGGGAGAACAGCAAGGGGCCAGGTTAGGGCTGGGGCTAGAATACCTTGTTTCTGTCCCTCCTATGCCCAGCCCTGCTTACCTTTCTCACAGATGATATGGAACATTTGGCGTAAGATGACACGGACTCGGCTCCAGAGCTAGGTACAGGAGGACATGGTGACCCCAGGCAGGTCCTAGTCACACTTGTCCCCCAGTTATCCCATCAACACCCTCCCACCTGGCCCTGCCCTGACCAGGGTCACCACATTGATGCCAATGTTAATGCAGATGATGAGGCCCAAGAGCAGCAGGATGGAATTGCCCACATCTTGGCAGTTGTTGATGGTGGGGCTGTGATACAAGGCCCACTCAGGGTGTAGATGCTCAGCCATGGCCATGGTGGTCTCTAGGGCCACCAGGGCCCTTAGGCCCCCAGCCCACTGTGCCCAGGATCCAGTAGCCCATCTACCTGACTCAGAGGTTCCTGAGGGTGAGTGGGTGGGTCACAATGATGCTGGGGCTCTCCCTCACAATGTGCCAAGGGGCTACTCTCAGAGTGCTAGACCAAGGTTGACACCTCAGCCTGAGTACAGGCTTACCTCAGCCAAACCCTTTATCTTGCATGCTTTTCTTGCAGCTTGCCACCTGGACCAGCCCACTGGCCCTCTGGCCTGCTTGGCATCTGTCCCTATCTCCTCCTCCTAGAGCTGCACCAGATTCTGTTCTCTGCACAGCCTGGGGTCCTGATCTTTTTCTTTTTTATGCGGCACCGGGGACTGAACTCATGACCTCGCACTTGCCAGGTAGGCACTTAAGCCACTGAGCTAAATTCCCGGCCCTTGGGGTCCTGATCTTAACTCTCCAACCCTAATACTATGGCAGTCTTACCCTAGTATGCACTTCACTTTCATCTCAGACCTCATAGCTAGCTGTTCACTAAAAAAGGGGAACTAGAGGTTTAGACCCCCAAGTCTTATTTCAAGGTTACCCCCAACATTCTAACATAACAGCAGGCACAATCAACAGTTAAACTTTTATATTTACAATATTCTCTTCATCTTTTGCCAGGTTTAAAAATGTATACAGAGCCGCAAAGGGTTGGGGTGGGGACGTGGGATTGTTCTGGAAAGAGGGGCTGGGCATTGGAGTCCGTGGCTGAATCATGGGGTCCCCTAGCCCCTCCCATGCCCCTATTCTGGGGGGCATCTGCCTATAGGGCTCAGGGCCCAGGTCACTAGCATTTGGAGGGCGTGGCTGTTCCAAGAAGAGCTAGACCAAGCAGGGGAAAAGGCCAGAAAAGAACTACATTTCCATGGGTGGAGGTGGGAGGAGAAGGGACAGTCAAGAGGCAAAATTCTGAGGTTTAAGACCGGGGTTTCTGGATCTGGGCATCCGTGGAAGACAGCACCCACCCCCTGATTTGGCACTAGCATCCTCCTCCACTGGTGCACCTTAAAACCCTTCCTTACATTGTTCTTTTCTCCAGAGGCCCAAACCCAAGGACCTCTGGGCAGTTGCCTCATATTTCTTTTCAAATTCTTGCTGGTGTCTGCCCAAGCCCAGTCCCCCACGGCTTCCTCCATCTGCTCCTCAACACAGCCAACCTCATTCTTTCCCCAATCGGCCCATGAAACCTTTCTCTGTTCCCTCCCCTCCTCATTCCACTTATCCTTTCCTTTAGCTCTGGCAGCCAGGGAAGAGGGGCAGGTCAGAGAAGGGGAGGGGAGAAGGTTGGTCTGACCCTGAGATGGGAGCAGTTTCAAAGAGGGAGACAGAGATGGCGGAGAATGAGGAACTGAGGCAGAGAGAAGGACATGAGGACAAGAGACACAGATTGGGGCCCCTTAGCTGCCATATCCCCCTACCCAATATCTCATTCGCCCCCATCATCTACCCTGTCCTGGCCTAGGACTGGGTGATTCTTGGCACATTCTCAGTCTCCCCAACCCATTCAAACCCACCTACCCAGTTTGGCACGGATGAGCAATGATCTGAGGACTGAGGGAAAGGCTGCCCTCAAGCCCCATGAGGGCTTTGGTCAAACATGCATGGCCTCTATAGGTGGCATTTGCCACGCCCCTCTATCCCCCTGACTCAGCATCTCTGGAGGGGGGAGGACCCCAGGCCTCCCTCAAGGTTTGTACACCCCCTCAGCTTCTGCTAATTCAAAATCTGTTCCCACCTGCTGTGCGAGGAGGAATTAAGTGCTGGGCCTGAGGCTGGGGATGCAGGGAAGTGCTGGGGACAGAGGGACCCTCTGCCTGGGAAAACACACATCCACATGCAAGAACATGTTTCCACTCAGAGAAATGTGTCCTGGACCATGGGAAAATAAGTTTCCAGGCAGCACCGGGATGCACGGATCTCCTCCCGTCCCCCTGGCAGGAAATCTGTGTCTGTCGTCTGTGGAAGGTGAGAGCCTCCCCGGAAAAACGTGCTTCATCTGACTTGTGCCATGGGGGAGAAACATGCTTCGCTGGGGTGGAAGGGGAGCAGGGGTAGGGGGCCTGTGATTTCCTTGCTGTTCCCCAGGGACCACCCTGGGTTGTCTGGTGGCCAAGGGTCACTGTATGTGAACACATCACTTCCAGGGTCTCCAGGGGATGAGGGGAGAGGAAGTGGGAGAAGGCATGAGGGAACAGGATTCTGGGGTACAAATCCCCGCAGAAATTACTTGAGGGGGCCAACATGTGTCCAGGGCGGCAAAAAAAACCTCACCCTGCACATGGGAAAACACCCCCTCATGAGGAAAGCACGCCTCCACGTGGGAAAACTTCCACATTTCCACACACCGAAGACTGGTGTCCCAAAGGAGGGCAGAAAACACCCCCCTAGTTGTTCAAAGGCCCAGGTCCAGAGAAAAGAATGGGCTTCTTTGCATGGGAAAAACACACATCCCAGTGAGGAATCCCATGTCCACCTCGATGACATGTGACAACTCCACAGGAGAAAAGCCCGTTGCCAAGTCCTCCTCCCTTCCTTTGGAGTGGCCGGGGCTGGGGAAAGCTGGGGAGGAGTGCCTCCCCAAGCCGCCCCCTATACCCGAGTGGTGGAGTGGGGATGGGGTAGCGTGTTATTGTGGCTGGTAGCAGTGGGAGGAGGTGGTGGGAAGGGCCCAAAGGGATGGAGAGACGGGGGCGGCGGGGGAGGAGGTGGCCCCAGGCCACTGGGCAGCAGGGTCAGGGCCCCAGGGGCTAAGAGAGGCACATCGTCCGGTGCCCTGCGCAGGGCCAGGGTGTAGTCGGGTGGGCAGGAAGGGCGCAGGGCCTCAGCAGGGTCTGCCCCAACGCCACCACCCCTCTTCAGCTGCAATGACACCAGCTCCTCTTCTGGTGGCAGCTCACGGCCAGTGGCAGGAAGCAGAGGACCCCCACCAGGAACACCAGAGCCCGAGCCTCCAGGGGGGCTAAGCCGCCTGCACCGCAGCTCCTGCCGCCGGTCCCGCTTGTAGTAGAGGGCAGCAAAGGCCAGGATGTTGAGGAAAAGGAGGGAGGCACCCACAGCCACGGTGACACTTAGCTCCGTGGAGTAGTCTCGTGAGTCCCCAGGGAAGCGGTCATAGGCCCTTGGCCCTGGCTCAGGCTCGGGCTCAGGTGGCAGGGTGGCGGGTGGCACGGGTCGTCGAGTTCCAGGGGCACCAGGGGGTGGGCGCGGTGGCCAGCGCGTGGCGTAGGGAGGCAGCCGTGTGGTGGTGGTGAAGAGCTCGGTGTGCAGGTTGTGCAGGTGGGGTACAAGCTCCAGCCAGAATGCAACCTTGTTGGCACGGTAGTTGTCACGCACACGTGGCTTCAAGCCAATGTGCAGGTACTGCTTCTCCTTGCTGTTGAACTTGCTCCACACCACCTCTTCAAAGCGATTAGGCTTGGTGTGGATGAACTTGGTGTCCTGGGGCACTGGTTGGTTGGGGTCACTGTGGGCACAGGAGGGCAAAGGAAAGGAAGAATGAGGGCAAGGCTCCAAAGGAGGGTGAATTGGCAGAGGGGAGGGAGAGAACAGAGATGCAGAGAGACAAGAAGATAGCAAAGAAGCTGGGCATGACAGCGCAGGCCTGTGCATAATCCCAGC